>PVIJ01010904.1:0-57686 GCA_004024925.1 Scalopus aquaticus | reverse complement strand
GGGAGGGAGGGAGGGGGCAGGGGGGGAGCGGGCGACGGAGCCGGGATTGGGGGGTGGGGGGGCCGGGAGGAAGGGGGGCAAGAGGAGGAGGAAGCCCACCAAGTCCGGCGGCGGCGGCGGCCGGGAGGAGGAGGCGGAGGACGCGGCGGCGGGGACGCGGTGACTTAGGGCCGCTCCGTGTGAGTCCCGGCGCCGGCCCCTGGCCCTTGACCCGGCCCCACTGCGCCCCGGCCCCCTTTCGGGCGGGGGTCGCCAGCTGTGCGGCCCCGGTCGGCAGGGTAGTGCAGGCGGAGGGCGGGGCGGGGACACCCCCACGAGTGGAGTTAGTTTGTGTGGTTGGAGCTGTTGGGGCGGCGGGGGGCGGCGCAGCTGCGGGAGGCCCGGGCGCCGGGACGGGGCCGCTGCAGCTGCGGGGTCGGGCGGGGTGCGGGCTCGCCGGCTCCGCGCCCCCCCCTCCCCCGGCCGGTGCAGCTGCGGAGCGGGGCGGGCTCCCGGCCGGTGCAGCTGCGGTGGCGCCTCCCGGGTGCGGAGGGCGGCGGGCTGGGGGAGGGGGCTTGGGAGCCGCCGCAGCTGCGGTAGCGCCCGGGACGGCCACGGCTCCGGGGACCGGTGCAGCTGCAGTGGCGCCCGGGGGGAGGGGGGCGGCGGGGGAGGGGCCCCCTCCTGGGCTGGTGCAGTTGCCGGGAGGCCCCGGGGGTTCGCGCGCTGTGGCGTCGGGGAAGCGGTAGCAACCACCTCCTCCCCCTGGCTGCTTCTTACGACTTTTCTTTTGTTGTTGCTGTGACCCGGGTCTGTTTTCTCGTCTGTTGTTTAAGGTGTTTTCCTGCTGCACCGGCTCTACGCCCTCCACCTCCTTCCCTGTGGTTTAACCTTCCTCTTTCCCCGAGTGTTTTATGCACGGCGAACTACGTAAAGATTTGCATTTCTTCCCCACTCCGCACTCCGCCCCCCCCCCCCGCCCGGCACCTCTTTTGAAAAACAAAAATCCAACCTCACAAAACCTCTCTGGACCCGCGGTAGCAAGACTTGGAGGGGTTGATTTGTGGAGTGGGAGTCGCTGGCCCATTGCGGTGCTTGGGACTCATTAAACTGTCACTCACCCCCCACCCCACTGAGTAAATGGGGTGATTAATGTCGGATATATTGGAATGGGGCGAGGACATTTGTGGAGAATAGATTGTGTGGCTGAGAAGGAATTTATTTCCAAAGAGTGCCTCCTGAAATAGGCATCGTAATTATGTCATTCATCGAGAACTTAGAGAAAGTTCGATTTGTGACTTTGAGAAAGTGAGAAGGACAGGACAGAGACGTTGGGTTTTGTTACTCTTAAACTCTGCCACGGTTTCTCATGAGAAGGGGTTTCTCATCAGGGTTGGGACGCTTGCGCCTCTGGCCCCAGCTCCTTTTCTACTCTTCACTGTCCCAAGAGTCTGCGGAAAATGTATTTGACTTTCCCAGATGTCGCAGCACCTCGCGGGGCACCGGTCAGCCTAGTGCGCGGCTTACGTTACAATTTCATCAGCCATTAGAAGAGATCCGCAAAGTCTAGCTACAAAGTTCCTAAACTGATTAGACCCTACTTCTCCCCTCCTCCCCTTCCTCTGTGAGAGACTTCTTGTGATCCATGAGCATTACAGAGTGGACCCCCCCCCTCCAAAAAAAAATGTTAAGGGACACAGATCAAGGGGAAGACAAAGTTCTTTTTTGTCTGAGCAGAAAGTCAGATCAGATATGCAGGTGCGGCATTCATTTTAAGTGACTGTAGCAGGTTGTATCAGTTTATTAATTTCTCATTGAACTGAAGTACTTTCCAGGATTTCAGAAAGTACAGTGTCAGCTTGTTGATACCGAGAATTGATATTTGCATGAACTGGCAGTGTGAGAAATTTTACTGAGAAGGTAGTTGTAGATAGGTTAGTAGCTGAATGAGAATGAAATAATAAGGTGAACCAGGTTGAAGTAATATTTCTGAATAGTCTTCCAACATTGTGAAACCTGTATGTCATTATCTCTGCAGAAAAAAAAAGAAAGCGCCATATTAATGTTGAAATAGGACTGGAAATGTCAAATGGGTTGGTTTAAAAATATCCTTAAACTGCCTTTGAAACTAAATGTTGGAGTTGAATAAAAGTGAATCTGGATTTCCTGAATAGCACCGTGGCTTGAGTGTGCTGTCAGTATGTAAGCCAGTCCACCAACTTAAGACAGAAGTGTTGCTATTCCATAAATACAGTAGAACTCCATATGCTGAGTTTTTCAATTTCTTCTGTTAGAAAGTTTGGGGAAAAAAGGGAGACTTTGAAGTATTTTGTTTATACTAACAGAAGAGAAAAGTTCTCCTAAGAAAAAGCTGGTGGCAGGAGTGTAGAGGAGTAGCATATGGCATTAAAAGGAGCACAGCTGGAGGTAGCATTTCCATCTGAACATGATGTCAGAGCAGCTGACAGCCTGCCATCCCTCAGCCTTTTATTCTAACACACAGACAGGGAGTTAGTGTGTGCGGATCTGTGGTGGAGAAGGTATCTCATTCCTCTCTAACATCATCTCCACTTTGCATCTGTCTCTCTTAGTCTGCTTTTTTTCCACCGATGTAACAGACCTGGAGCCAGCAAGACTCAGAGGAAAGGACTTAATCAGGTTTATGTGTCCTAAAGGTAGGAGTAGCAAGAGATTAGATTGAGCATATTTCTGTTTTGGTGTTTTGTTTATTTAATTAAAAAAATCACATTACTTTTCTAACCAAGTTTAGGAATAATATATGAAATTGAGTATTAAATGAGCATCTTACTGTAGATGAAAATCTTGACTTGTTTAGTTTTAATTTTTATCCCTTTTACTTGAGTAAATAATGCATAGAAATATTTGAAGTTTTGAAATGTTAAGAAAGGCTTTGAGGTAATTGCTTTTTGAGATCACTTTGGATTAAAATGCTTTTTTGTTGTTGTTTGCTGCTATTTAGATTCTTTTTGCTTTGAGGGGAAGAAATAGTAAACTGTCTGGAATCCAGCATTCAAACTTACATGAGAAGATTATTCTAGTTAAGAAGCTAGATTGTTGTGTAATTAATTCCACTGTGAAACTTTATTCTTCAAAACATTCAGCAGCACTACTGAAACATACAGCTGTAGTGCTTTTGAAACTGAAGGTTTTTTAAGAAGGAAAAAAAAAAAACAAACTTTTGTCCCCAGGAGAATAGTTTGACTGGTTTCCTCATTTCTCTTTCAAATATATATTTAAGAGATCTTTTATTTCAGCATAACAATAATTATTTGCAGGAGTTTTTGTGTGAGCGACTAATTTAGAACTTGTAGATTTGAGCTGCCTGAATTGGCCAGACAGCTGTAATCGCACTCCTCTATTCTTAATCTCTTTATCTGGGCAGCAGCTGCCATATGGCCACAGTCAGCTGGATCAGATGTTTATAAGCTTCCTTCTTCGTCCCTCTCTGTCCTCTCAGCCTCCTAATTTGATCACAGCTACCTTGTGAGCTGCCCTCCAATCTTTATTTTTAGCCCTCTCAAGGATTAGGATTGATGTTAGCTGTGGGGCACTTAAAGTGATTGTATTGTAAATCTTGGTTTATTCTAGCAGTGGCATCTTGTAGGATGTATTTGGGTTTAAGATGAAAGTTTTAGTCCATCTTGGGCAAAGTGTAGAAGAAGCGGGAAGTAATTGCTAAATATTGAATTAATAAGTGTGCATTCTCAAAATGTACTTTCTGAGATGCAGAGTGTGGAACCTTGCTTCTGGTCATCAGAAAGGGGAAGTCAGGTTTTCATTATTTTTGAGGAGTTGAACTTTGCAGTTGAATTTTGACCCTTTGTATATTTTCGCCCTTCCTTCCCTCTCCGTTTCACCCTCCCTCACCAGAAAACAAGGGCAGCAATGCAGATTTGAAAGAATAGAAGCTAGTGGGAAAACGAAATATATCAAGTTATGTTGAAACAAAGTATTTTCTGTTGACTGAGGTAAGGCAGAGTCAGAAAAAAAAAATAGCTTCTCTTTTTCTAGCAAGGTTTCTTTGGGGGTTGTTGAACCTGTAAAGCTTTTGAGTTTCATTTGCGGGTCTTATGCCTTTTTAAAAAAGTTTAAATTAATTTTAACATGGAACTCATTTTGCTTTGCAACGGATTAAAGTTTAGGTGAGAATCTTCAGAGTTAAATAAAGCTCTTCTGGTTGTTAATATTCTAGATGTACAGATTTTGCAAAGAAATGTAATCTTTTTTTTTTCAATTCATTAAAAAATATTTGGATTTGTTCATAGTAAAGATGATCTTTTCCATCTGTTGGTATAGTTCCTTCTGATTTCATACATGTGTGCTGTACCTGCAAATCTTAAGGCATTAACATCTGTTTTTATACACAAGGTTTTTGTTGTTGTAACACTCTGACTTAAAAAGTAAATTGTTTGCTAATTTCTGGGCTAGTTATGTGATTTCATTTTTTCTTGATTCAGCCAAATGTGCATATTTAAATTGTGCTGTCTACGTGCAGTCAAGTATCAAAAGTGATAAAATAAAAAAGGATGATTGCACAAGTTTTCTAAATCTTCCAGAATGTGTTTGGGACTTTTCTTTGTTCGTAATACGAGTTGTTCCCCTTGAAAATTAAAGCAAAACAAATACAAATAGTACTCTTCGACATAATTTGATGAGTGGCGTTAATTCCGCTGAAAGAAATCTGAGTTCTTATTCTCAGTAAGAGATTATGGCGAAATTAAGACTTTTAAAACTTGACTGGAAGTTCAAGGAAGGTGGAGATGTATCAGAGGCTCTCTGACTGGGATAAGGAAGTTTGGAAAGTATACATTTTTTCTTCTCCCAAGTAGGTTTTAGGTTTTTTGTGTGTGATTTGGTTGCCCTTGAGTCAAAGCCTGTTTAAAATTCAGGGACATGCACCTTTGTGGCCCAAGATGAATTAAAAAAAAAATACACACACACACACACACACACACTCTCTCTCTCTCTCATACACATATATGGGCACTAGACGGTTGCAAAGTTGTTCCTGACCAGGCTCTCATGAGAAATTTCTCTCTTCCCAGGTTATGAAGACAGTATGGAGTTTCCAGACCACAGTAGACATTTGCTGCAGTGTCTGAGTGAGCAGAGACATCAGGGTTTTCTTTGTGACTGCACTGTTCTGGTGGGAGATGCCCAGTTCCGAGCACACCGAGCTGTACTGGCTTCATGCAGCATGTATTTCCACCTCTTTTACAAGGACCAGCTGGACAAAAGAGACATTGTTCATCTGAACAGCGACATTGTTACAGCCCCAGCTTTCGCTCTACTTCTTGAATTCATGTATGAAGGGAAACTCCAGTTCAAAGACTTGCCCATTGAAGACGTGCTAGCAGCTGCCAGTTATCTCCACATGTATGACATTGTCAAAGTCTGCAAAAAGAAGCTGAAAGAGAAAGCCACTACAGAGGCAGATAGCACCAAAAAAGAAGAAGACGCTTCAAGTTGTTCAGACAAAGTCGAGAGTCTCTCCGATGGCAGCAGCCACATTGCGGGGGATTTGCCCAGTGATGAAGATGAAGGAGAGGATGAAAAATTGAATATCCTGCCCAGCAAAAGGGACTTGGCGGCCGAGCCTGGGAACATGTGGATGCGATTGCCCTCAGACTCAGCAGGCATCCCCCAGGCTGGCGGAGAGGCAGAGCCACACGCCACAGCAGCTGGAAAAACAGTAGCCAGCCCCTGCAGCTCAACAGAGTCTTTGTCCCAGAGGTCTGTCACCTCCGTGAGGGATTCAGCAGATGTTGACTGTGTGCTGGACCTGTCTGTCAAGTCCAGCCTTTCAGGAGTTGAAAATCTGAACAGCTCTTATTTCTCTTCACAGGACGTGCTGAGAAGCAACCTGGTGCAGGTGAAGGTGGAGAAAGAGGCCTCCTGTGATGAGAGTGATGTTGGCACTAATGACTATGACATGGAACATAGCACTGTGAAAGAAAGTGTGAGCACTAATAACAGGGTACAGTATGAGCCGGCCCATCTGGCTCCTCTGAGGGAGGACTCGGTCTTGAGGGAGCTCGAGCGGGAGGACAAAGCCAGTGACGATGAGATGATGACCCCAGAGAGCGAGCGGGTCCAGGTGGAGGGGGGCATGGAGAGCAGCCTGCTGCCCTACGTCTCCAACATCCTGAGCCCTGCCGGCCAAATTTTCATGTGCCCCCTGTGCAACAAGGTCTTCCCCAGCCCGCACATCCTGCAGATCCACCTCAGCACGCACTTCCGCGAGCAGGACGGCCTCCGCAGCAAGCCGGCCGCCGACGTCAACGTCCCCACCTGCTCGCTGTGCGGCAAGACTTTCTCTTGCATGTACACCCTGAAGCGCCACGAGAGGACTCACTCGGGCGAAAAGCCCTACACGTGCACCCAGTGCGGCAAGAGTTTCCAGTACTCCCACAACCTGAGCCGCCACGCCGTGGTGCACACCCGCGAGAAGCCGCACGCCTGCAAGTGGTGTGAACGCAGGTTCACGCAGTCCGGAGACCTGTACAGACACATCCGCAAGTTCCACTGTGAGTTGGTGAACTCCTTGTCTGTCAAAAGCGAAGCCCTGAGCTTGCCCACTGTCAGAGACTGGACCTTAGAAGATAGCTCTCAAGAACTTTGGAAATAATTTTATATATATATATACATATATAAATAATATATCTATACATATATATAAATAGATCTCTATATAGTTGTGGTACGGTCTAAAAGCAGTCTTGTTTCCTGGAACTAAAAAGTTGGGATATTAACTTGTTTTTGCACTTTAGAATAGCATGAAAATCTCACTAATTTAGCATTTTGATAAAAGAAACTTTAGAGCAAGTCAGAGAATAGAGAGGTGTTTTTCTTTCAAGGGGGTAGAAGTAAGCCAATAAACCTTTGAAACAAATTGTCCTATCAAAATGCTTTCCTATGGCTTAATTTTGTCAACACTGCATTGTCTTTTGAACTCTGTTTTTCACTTTTTTTTAATAGAAATTCCCTCCCGTTTTATTAGCCTCTTTATATGTCTCAAATTGCATGAATCTTTGCTGGCTGTTGGAAACCTGAATGCTTTTAGACCCAAATGGAAAATTTCTGAAATGCTGGATTATCTATTTTTAAACAAGCAGTTGACTTAAAACTTTCTGTGGCAACTTCTGGTTTTCTGACGGTTCCCAATGAGAGAAATTCTGAAAGTACACTGGGATCACTGGGGCGCTGTCTTTGTGAAGGTTTGCTTGAGATGAAAAAGGATATTGCAGCTTCAGCAGTGTTGAACTGTGTGTTGAAAATGTGAATTACTGTTATTGTATACTGTAATTGATTACATGGGCTGGGGGGGGTGTCAAAGAACTTGACAGGTTGTGTTGATGCTCTTAGTTGAGTCTTGAAAAGTAAATATTAACGCTACAGAAATGCATGAGTTTCAATATATTTTTTGTCTTTGTTTGCATTGTATAACTTTAACGAGTGAGTTTAAAATTATTTAATTTCCTTAGAAAAATAGCACCATTGGAAAAAAACTGGTGTTACGAAGATCATAAATGCACTGTTTTTTTTTTATTTTATATAATTTAAATTGACTTTCCCACTGTCTTTAAGTTGAAACTGTTAAGCTGAATAAAAACTTAAGCTGCAAATTGATAACTTCGCTACATAACAAGGAAAATATAAATGTTTACAAACGGCTTAAAGATTTGCATGTGCAGTGTGCATTTATAACAAACTTCTAATTGCACAAAACCCATGCCAGCTCAAAGTTTAGGTGTACACATTTACCCAGTTGAGCATTTTTAGAATAACTACTGCACAAATTGACAATAGGTCATTCTTTTTTTTTTTTTGCTCCCCTTTTCTTTTTCTCCCCTTCCTCCTTTCCCCCTCCCTTCCCCTGCTCCTTTACCCCCCCCCCCCAACCCCCCCCCCCCAACTCATGAAAAGATTCTATGGACTGAAAAAGCCCCAGGCTGAAAGGACTGGACTGCCTTGATTGACATGGGGAAGGGGGTTAGTGGACTATGTGTATCTCGGCAGCAGAGGCTGCAGCCCAACGTGTGGTTTTAATGACCAGTACACAGGGCAAAAGCATTTTGCACAGTGTTTGTTTTCCTGTCTTGCACTTACAAATAAGGTCTATGGGAGTAGCATGGAAAACGTTTGCTGTTTTTCCCTTTTTTTTTTAATTGCTTTTGTTTAAAATTTGATCGCCTTAACTACTGTAAACATAGCCTATTTTTGTGCTTAAGATACTGAATGGAAAACTCCATTGTGTGTTGCTGGACTGTTTTGGAAATATTTGGTCAAATGTGTGTTAATTTGGCTGTAATGGCATTTAAAGCAAACAAACAAACAAAAAAAAGCTGTGAAAATGGCCTTGGAGCATTATCTTTAGTTACTTGAAGAGTTTCTAGTTTTTTTAAATACAGTTTATGTTAAAATAATTTTTATTAATTTAGAGAAGACAATCAATGTCTGTGAGAAAACGGACTTTCTTTTGGATTTTCTTTTTGTGGTCATCGTGAGTGATTGCTTTTTCTTTTTATTAGTTTCACATTCTTCCTTTGTTCTAAAACTTAGACTGACATCTAGCTTTGACAATCATAGTATGTTTTATTTTCCTGAGGGGGGTATAACTTATAATGCTGTTTAGTTTTGTACTATTGGTGTGTTGGTGAATTTTTAAACTGTGTGCTAACTGCAATAAATTATATGAACTGAGAATTTCTTGTGTGATTTTTAATTGTGATATATTACATAGGTACTAAATATGTATCATACATTACATCTTTATTTTTAAATTCAGTTCTATTCAGAGTTTAAGAATTATTAGATTGCCTTATATCACTCAACTGGAAACATTTTTGCTTATAGAAAATACTAAGTGCACATTTAAAAAATGTCACCTGTCTTCTACAGACTAGGTCAAGAATGTTAGGAAATCTGTGAGTCTATGAAACTTCAAGTGGCAGCTTAGGTTTTTTCCAATAGTCTACAACTACTAATCTATCCACCATAAGTCATTTTCATGGGTAATTTTATCCTAAGTTGATTGGTCAAATCTATTCTTCTGTGTTCTGGTTTAAGTGGAAAATTGAAGGAGACCGGATGTCTTAATTTGGAAGACTGCTTGGCTAATGACTGGAATTCTCGGCAATCAAATTAGCGGGCATTCGATCGTTCAAGATTAGCTTTATATACATCCCTTTTGTTGCTGGGAGAACGCAAAAGTTCCCAGGTTTTAATTCTCGAGTTTTAATTTTAAAATGTAACTGAATACGTGCAATCATTAATAGAACTCTCTTCCCTAATTTTGTGATTGTCCCAACTTCATACTTGTCTTGTTGGGTGTGTCAGGGTGAGGTGCTATTGGTCAACCTAAGGAATCGACAGAACATTCAAGTGCCAAGTGATAAGGTAGAAGAATTGTGCCATAAGGTCCTAAGTGAGTTTTTGTAAATCCTGAAGTCAGTAATTGTCCATGATTTCCAGCCCTAAGGTTACATATGAAAATAGTTTCACATTACTACTGTCAAAATACAGACAAATTAATTGGCATATGGTAAGGTTAATATTATTAACTTACATAAAAGGAGTGGGTTTTTAGGTCCAGAATTTGAAAATACTGTTTCTAAGCACCCAGTCTTCGGGTGGGAATCCGAAAAGGTTTTTATCATAAATCGTCTTCATTTTTTATTTGGAATCCTACATTTCCCTCTTTTTTTTTTTTGAGGCAGAATTTCTGTTACATGCAATTCACATTTGCTTTTAACGAACTAACCATTGATTTACATGAAAGGGGAATGTATGTTTGAGCTCCACAAAAAATTTCAAAGTTAGATGCTTCTGAAAGAAGAGGGTGGAAGGGAGTAGCGTGCAGTGGCAAAGAGAAACTTAGTGTTTTCAGTCCCTGTAGTAACTGGTTAAAGCTTTCTGAAGATGTTGAGAGTTACAATTTAGTTCTGACTAACATCTAATTTAATGAGCATTAAGTGGATATACTTATAAAAAACAATATCTTGACATTAATTTGAAAACTTCTTAAACAATATTAATCATAGCTCTCCACATAAGTGAAGTAAAACAATCATTTATTAGGTATTAAAAAGAAATTAATTTGTCATGTAATCACATTGGAAACCATTCATATTGCTCCCCCCCCATGACATCTGGTTAATACATAAGTATAGTTTAAATATGTGGTTTCATTTACTTTTGAAAACATCTGTTTCTTTTAGATAATTATGCCCTAGATCATGGTGAGTTCAGTATTGTGTGCTAGGTATACCCTAGGGAATATCCAAGGAGTATAAAATGTTAAGAATACTGGTTTTGGATTTCCTTTCTAGTTAATTACACTATCAGATTAATAAATGAATCAAATAGAATTTTTCTTTAACAGACTTGTGATGATAAACAGGCTGTTGGAAAGTTAGAAAAAGTTGACCATTATATTAAAATTTTATGGCTGAAATGGCTAAGTAAATATTTTATTTTGAATTATCATCAAACAGTTGGTTTGTTTAACCCCGAAGTAACACTATTTAAAAAAATCTTCAAGCTCTTAAGTTTTATCAATAAAATACACAAAAAGTATATAAAATCTTGACTTTCAAAAATCCCATTGTATAAGATAAGTTTTTTTTTCAAGTTTTAAGATCTCAAAATTTCCTATATTGTATGTATGAATACATTTTATTCTTATTAAAGGTTAAAACTGTTTTTGATATCTAATATGATGAGGAAAACTTTTGCCTCTGAACAAGATATTCAGATAATTTTAGATTTAGTTTGCAGATTTTGATCTAAATTTTGGTTATTATTGTTTGTCACAAAGTTTGAATTGCTGATAAGTTTCATTGAATCAAGTCAATGCAAATTTTGAAATCCAGGAAAGAAGAGCTCTATTTCTTCCATTAAAATCATTAGCTATTAAAATGCTACAAATAATACCACTAAAAAAATTAAGCCAGAGCTTTATTTTTTTCAAAAGCAAATCGCTTTTAAAAGTTTTCATTTTGGCTAGAGTCCAAGTTTATTACACTGGCAGGATTTTGTCCCTTATACTATAATTTTTCTACTTTTTCCTACAGAAACATGACAAAATATCCTTGTAGGTGGCCTTTTGGCCTAAAATGTAGAGTCACTTATCTTTAGACTTTTAAGTGAATTTAGTCACTTAGAAAGAAACATTTTATGTTTTAACTCTCCCCACCTCTTCCTGGAGATTTCCTTAAAATTTTAAAATAACTAAAGCAGTCAGATCTTACTGATGACCCTGGAGGTTTTTAGAAATATTCTTTTTTGGAGACATTTTAGAAATTAAACTTTTAGTGTTTTTGTAAACTGACCCTTAACACTCTTTACTAATTATTTTTTTGTAATAGAAAACTACAAAGTGAGAGAAGTTGAACTCCAAATTTAAAACATTCTAACAGGAAAGGGTAATCATACTAATGCAAGAGAAGCTTGAAGGATTTTTTAAAGACTCAAATACCTTAAATATCTTACAGTATCTACTTACACTAAATGAATTATTGAATTAATTGTCCAGATGAATTTTTCTTGAATTTGCAGGCATGCATTGTCCTTTTCTAATCTTTAGGGATAGGTCTGCAGTTGAGCTTGCATTTTGTTATGGGAGGCATTCTTTCTAGTTAGTTTGGCAGGAAAGGAGTTGAAAACCCAATGTGGCTTTAAAATGTAGCACATTAGTCAGTAACAGTTTCAGTGAGGATATTTAGAGTGACTTTGAGAGGCCGAGTGACACCCATACAATGTCCATTCATGGAATGACTTATTTACGGTTTGTTATAATCCCTGTAATCATAAAATCAAGTAGTTTTTATTAAATGTCAATATGAATGCTTAATATTACTATATAGGAATTTTTAAAAGTCATGTTCATCTAAAATATTTTAGTTTGTAAAAAGTATATTTCGGTTAATTTGAAGTATATGAAAAAATATTGAACATTGGTAAGCATGTGTAGGATAGATTAAATTTGTTGTTTCTATACAATGATACTGAACTAGAAAGAATGTCATAACCTTATTTGTGCTGTGTCAAGCCAGAGGTAGCTTGATAAGGGACAGAGCTGAAAAGAATATATCTTAACCATGTATACTTTACAAACACACACACACACACACACACACACACACACACACCACTTAAAATTATAAAAAATGATAGTCACTTAATTTAAACATCATATTCACTGCAATGTGCACTTTACCTTTAAAAGAATTATTGAAGAATATTTTTGTATGTCTAGTGCTTTGAAATGATGTTTGATCAAGAGCCTTTAGACTTTTCAACTGAATCTTGAAAAAAAAATTAAAAAAAAAACCAGACTAAAAATACACATATATCTTTTTGTGGGCTATTTCTTTGGGACTGGATCATGTAAATAGGTTGTTTAGTAATACTGAAATGTCTATTCCATGTTTCTAGCAGACGACAATGCTTCCTAAGGATGTCTGTTTGAACAACTTTTAGAAAAAGCACAATGGTGCAATAATAATTAAAACATTTAAGGAAAGTATGTATTTCCAATAAGCCCTAGTCATAGATATTAGTGCCATCTATTTGTACGTAGTGTAAAAATATCCATTTCTTCCACTTTATAACTGCTTCTCTGTGTCATTTAAAATCTACTTCAGATTGAATCATATTCCAAGAAAATTTAATGTATTTTGTTACTTCTATAACTGCTTTGGTGAAAGAGTCTCTTAAGCATGTGTCAGAAGGGAGGAATGGTATAGGTTTATATTCAGAGCATAGATATTATACACATACTCTTAGTGCAAAATTTATTTAAGATTTCTTCAATAAGCCCAAAGATTTTGTGACTGAAAGAAACTGGAAGGCTGGCATATGGAATATTCCTTTAGTTTCTTATTTTTGTTGAGACTTGAACTAAAATTCATACTTTATAGTCTGTTTTTTTTTTCAGTGTCATTATATTTATTATAGGATAGTAAATTTCATACTTTGAATAATTTTGATACCACTGCACAGCTGAATTTTCTAATCACATTGTTTTGTTTCTGAATTTCTACTATTTTGAAAAAAATTGAAGCAAATTTGAAATGAAAACTGCATTGCGAGTGTCCCCTTATTTACCAGACTGCGCCAGCAAACTACCTGAACTTAGTGAGGGAGGCCAGAGGGTGAGAGTGAAAGAGCTGAGGCATTTCTGGGCACTCATTAGAATTAATTACAAAGAATTGGATGAAATTCTTAGGTTAAGAGGGAGAAAAAATTAGAAAATATGTTGAGGCACAATGAAATTTTGTTTTTCATACTTACCAAGTGTGAAGTCTAGAAAATGTGGTGATTTCTCACATTCTATTTATATGTTATTTTACTTGAGGGATGCCTCAAAGCAATACTAGAATCACTTATGTGCAAAAGGGGGAAGGAGAGAGAGTTTGTCATCATTTATTCAATTTGCTTTGTAAAGGTGCTTATCTTGCAGTAAAAATAATACTTCAGTCAAAATACAGGAGGTTTGTAGGCTTGACCAGTATGAAAATACTTTAAATGATTGAAGTGTTTCTGTTTAAAACTCAGTCAAATACCGCCCCCGGAAGAAGGAGATAATCATCATATTGTTAATTGTTATTTAAAAACATATATAAGATTTTTTTCTGTCTTAAAATAACATAACTTTTAAGCCTTAAAAAACAGAATATAATTCCCAGCTACTGTTGTACCCTGAATTTTAAAAGTTTGCATCCTGGACTGGAAATAATGAATTAGTTTTGTTATTCAAATTACAGAAATTTAATGGCTAGGATGACCCCATTAGTCCCCATTATTTGAAGACCTATGTGATGTGTCAGATATTCTCCCTTTACAGAGTGCTGTAATCACATATTCTTCTACGGAGACTAATCTAAAACTTTGAGCAGGAAAGGGCAAGAGTGACTTCCAGTTCATTTATCCTAAAAATGGAGGAGCAGTTGTGGAGAGGGGCTAGAGTTGGGAGAAGGGTGTAAAGCACTCTGTAAACCTTTCATACATTCCCTGAACCTTTGGTTATCATTTCAGAGATGAGGTTTTCCCCTCTTTAGAAGCATGCGAAGATTGAAATCCTTACTCCAGGCACATATTTGATCAAGACTTAAACTGAAATCAACATTTTTGGTCATGTCTAAGTAATACAATTTGCATCATGTAAATATATATTTGCCACGATTGCCCTTACATTGTTTACTATGTAAGAACTTGAACCTAAGATTGGAATTACACTATTTCTTTCCTTGACTTGGAGCCTTTCAACTATTTAAAAAATATTACAGTAGAACACTCTCTTCTGGTGTCAGAGGAGGATATATTTTGTCCTCTCTGCCTCAGGCTCCCCAAGAGCTGAAATCTGGCAGGATTCTACTGACTGACAAGCTCTCACTCTCCCTCTCTGTTCCCAGTCGCGAAAGGGTTGCTTGGGTTTCCAAAACTTGCTATTTGTTCAACCACAACGAGTAACTGCTCATTGCGGGCTGGTCACAGAGCTGTGCTGGACACATGAGAGGGCGCGAAGAAGCATGGGTGCATGAGATGGGGGTAATAAGAGAAGAACCTCGTATTTGTTTGCTGCTGAAATGGGAGAATTGATTATTTTTTCACTTAATCTGAAATTTGGTCTTGTTATTCTGGAATATTTCTCACCTCCTCTCAGCATCATCTGCTGGAAAGAAAGTTCAAGAGAAAGTTGGGGAGGGTTTAACAATTCCACATAGGAGGAATCCCCTGCTGACACCTTCATTTCTCCATTGTAAGACTGTATACTAGTAATACTTATCTCATCCTTCTTGAAATAATGTGAAAACAAATATGCAAAAGCATTGAGCTCTCAGTAAAAAGAGGTGATGTAAATTTAAGGTGACATCACTAATGTAATAATTACTATTTTTTACACCAAGATGAGGTATTTTCTTATCATAAAGCCTTCTGACCAATATGGATCCTTTTTCAGTGTGGATTTTTATGGTTTAAACCCACTGAACAGTAATAGTCTCCACTTTTTTTTCCAATTTCAAGCAGGCCTTGAAGAAAGTAATCTCTACACAAAATGTGGAAGTTAAATTACCACAATAATGCAAAAGATTTCATATTCCCAGGTGGTTTATAGGTGTCTACACATTTAAGTATGCAAACCTGATAAAATTTACATCGCACTTTTGGATCCTTTTGACAAATTTCTCAAAAGCCCTTTCAACTCTCTGATTAATCCAAACCCCCAACCTAAATCGGATGCAGATATTTTTTTCTTCTTAAGGCTGAAGAAGCCAAGACCAAATGCTTGTTCTTGCATAATATGAAAACTAGTATGATTAATATATAGAACGATAATGAGCAGGCACAACTCCCCAGGGAAGCACATATATTAAAATGATTTACCCAGAGATTTAAATGAGTTACTCTGATCTCACCAGGAGAATGTGGCACATGCCAGATCAGAGTTCAGAGCATCTCAATCTCAGGACTCACATCACCTATGTGGTATTTAAAATCACATTGTGGTACAGTGCAAATTTCTGGTGTTTTTGTATCATACTAAATAAATCCATTTGGAAAACAATATCTCTGGTGAAAGTCCATCCCTCGATGGAATGCAATGCTTCTGTGTTCCTTATTATAAGGAAACTTTGAGTAAATGATGCCTGGATCAAACTTAGTACCCAACTTTTTCACGTAACTGGCTTCCAAATCTCCATTCAGCGTGTCCACTTTGCCCTTTGATGCAATGCCACTTCACAAAAGCATTCGCGCCAGTCATCTATTTCTCTTTTTCTCTTTTCCTCCCCTTGACATAAGTACACAAATCTTCCCTTTTATTTTATAATTTTCATAGATTCTTTTTACAGGCAAATATTTTAACAATACATGTTTGGTGAGGTAGCCTTTTGGTTGATATATTTACTAGTTTGGTTTTTTAAAAAAGTTAAAAAACAACAAGAATCAAAAACAAACAAGCCCCCCTCCCACCCCGTGCCATAGACAAGAGTCCAAAGGACATTAGCTGCTCCATTGCACACATTTGAAAGGAGAGTTTGCTGTGAGCTCAGTCCTTCTAATAGACTGGCAATTTTGTAAAGGGTTTAGAGGATTTTGTTTAACCATTTCTGCATGTGTTTTTAATGTGCTCGCGATGGTTTATGACAAAGGCCAGGTTGTGCGTTTTCTGTGCATTTTCTGACCTGATCCCTCCCTGCTGATCTGAGGAGCAGGCACCTGTGCTCCTCTCTGGGCTCACCTATGGGAGTCAAGGTGGTAGGGCCATCTCCGGCCTGTCTGCATGCCAGGGATGAATCATGCAGTAGGCAGAGCGGAAGGAGTCTCTTTGTTGACAGCTTTCCATCTGGACTTTGGATAGGGCTAATAGTTCACGTAGAGCATTGGTTAGCTGGAAAGGGCCAGGAGAGTCAAATCTTCCACAAGATATCAGGGGTAAAACATCAGCAAAGATGGGACCAGGATTTCATTTGCAAAGCACAGGGAAGCATTTCACTCTCTTGAATTTCAGGTCCCTAGGTTTGTGAATGTGTATGACTGTAGCTTTGACAAGTTGGCATTTAATAGTCAACAGGATCATTTATAGCCTCATTCAGATAATCCAACTGGAGTACACCTGAATAAATACATCAAGCTCAGGTGGCTAGAAGCTAACCCCTTTTGAGTTTAATAATTAAAATAAATAGAGCTATTAAGATGAATTTCAGTTTGTCATGTATAAATGTAAGAGGCTCCATAAAGGATGGTGTTTTGTGATTCATATAGGAATATGATGGATGTACGATACGTTTTCCACAGCTATTTAAGAAAAAAAGATTATCTTAGTCATGGGGTAAAGTTATGTGATGCATTGCACCATCCAGGCTGTGTCTGGGCCAGTACAGAATCTATTTTTTTTTTTTTTTTTGTGAAAGATTACTTCTTGGCAAACTAGATATGCAAACGCCAGAATACAGTAAAACCACATTTAATTGGACCTACTTGCCAACTTCTTGAACACAGCTTGGATTATTCCACTGGAGGCTGCTTCTGTTAAAAGCTGGGGGAGGAGGAAGTGGCATATTGACAAGGCTTCAGATAATTTTTTTCACTCGAAGTACAATTATGCAATGAGCCAAGTTTGGAACTATGTTTAATAATTATTATTAAAGATATTGTAAAACATATGCATTTGTTAAGTGGAATGTAATGGGAGTAAAATCATGTCATAAATTTTACTTGGGATTTATTTTCCTATTTTGTTTTTTATTTGACAGCCTTCCAAATTGACTCTAGCTAAAACCATGCACTCTAATACATATCGTACTTGATATTAAAGTGAGAATATGAGTAATTTATAGAACTCAAGTGAGAACAGTTTTCTTCCCTTAGCCAGCCTATATAGAATTGCCACCTCTGTTCAGGTAGCAGCTGATATAAACCTTACACAGAGAATAAAATAATAGGGATTGAGATATCTTCCACATAAGAAATCTTTCATGTACCTTCTTCTGCCCCAAAGAATTTCCAAAACCCACATGTTCTGGGCATGTCTGTGGTTCAACAGAAGATTGGGTGCATGGAAAAGGGTATTTATTTCTTTAGTGTCTGTGAATCTAGAGGAATCATCGGACTCATCTCTGGAGAGGTGAGTGGAGAGTCACTGTAAATTCTACTCAGGTGGTCTTCCCTTGGGGTGATGCTAAATTATACTGTCACCCCTACTGTCAAAATCACACTGTCAGAAAGCGGAGCAGGCATCACATCCGTTTGTTTCACTTTGTGAGCTTACACAAAATCGTATTGTCTTTTCAGTCTCTTTTTCAGGGAAAAAAATGCCCTTGAAACTGCTCTTCTTAAAACTGAACAAAGGTGCCAGTTCTAATGATTAGCAAGACACTCTGGATTTACACTGAACTCCACCTGCTCTGTGAAAACCCCACGGTTTTCTCACAATCCCACTCAAGCTGTTTAGCATTTGGGCCCTCTCATCTGAGTGTGGTTATGCGTCAGTTTGACTTCTGTTTGACCTGCAGTTTCATTGTTTTCTTCTGCTATGCCACGGCAAACACCCTGGGAGGAAGACAGCGAGAAGGGCAGACCTATGCAGCCGTCTCCCTGCCTCTGCAGTTGGGCTGCCTTTCGCTTCCAGCAGGAATTCTCTGCAGTGTCTCTAGGTGTGTTTTGAACGTGTGCCCAGAGCTAGAAGAGCCTAACGCAGTCCTGCTGCTGCGTGGGGTGGACTGCAGCAGTACGGGCCCCGTGTCTGCAGAGGGGACATGAGGACATCTGGACCGTGTCCCTGTGAGCATGGCTCCCGCTGCAAGCCTTTGAAAATCCTGTATACCAGCCCCCAGCGCCTGCCACTTTCTCCCTGGAGAATTCAGAAGAGCCAGTGCCCTTGCTTTCTCGAACATCTACAGCCTTGGCACGTGCAGGGCTGTCCAGAAGCAGGGCGATTCAGTTGGCCTGGAAACTGCAAAGTACTTTCTTGCAAAGTACTTGTTTCTGCAAGTCTGAAAGTAGGAGTGGGGTGACAAGCATTCTACCATTCTCCTCTCTAGTCTTCTGCTCACTGTGCATTTCTGAATAAGTGACTTCACCTCTCTGAGTTTCTTTTTTCAATCTTTAAAATAAAGCTCTTGTGCCAAATTACTGAGGTTCTTTCCAGATCTAAATTCTTGGATATTTTTTTACCTGTCTAACTGAAGTGTTGATTAAACTTGGACTGATAACAAGGAAATGTTTTCCAATTAGAATTAGAATAGTGACTAGTTTGCTGTTCAGCCTTTTGAGGCTCATTTCAATGGTGGGTGTACTCTGAAAAGGGAAGGGATCGCCTGGACTGGGTGGGTAAGCATTTCCACTGGCCTTTGGCCTTTTCATAGCTGACTATAGTTATAGGTACACGTGCTAGACATGTGCTAGATGCAAGCATCCTTGCCTTTGGTCAAATCCAGTGGATTTGGGGTCAATTTTTATTTCTTTAGTAGAAGAAACTGGGGAGATATTGAGTAGATACAAGGCAGAAGCTTATCTAGTTCCTTTTTTTTTTTTTTTGGTACTGCACATCTTTTTTGGAAAGTGGATGGAGACAATATCACCATTGTTGTTTCTATTAATTATTTTGACTAGCAGTGAACATGTGGAGAGAGGTCCTGCTAGGGAATCGTCCCTATTAGTACTGTAAAGTAGTTTTCTGCTTGTTTAGTTCCTCTTCAGGGTCTTGGCTGGACAGCTCCCTGCTGCCTTGTAGAACTGGACAAGATCCTACAAATGCAAAAGCTAATTCTGGTAGACAGGCAACTTCCATAAGAAGGGCACATGAAAAATCATTTGCCTTGGGTATAATTCATGGGATTTGGGGTGCCCGTGGGGATTGGTGATAGGTCTAAAGACCAAAGAGCATTTTAATTAGAAGGACCATCAAGAAAGAACTCAACAGGCTCATAAATAGACTCTAAAACTAGGAGATACTAAGTTCTTAGTGACGGTCATAAAAATCCCAAGTTCCACCATTGGCAGTGGAGCAGACCATGGACCTAGTCATTTCCTGTATTTCTAGCATGTACTTAATCCATTCCACCAGGGAGGAAAACCCCAGTAGAGTGTTCTGTGAAAAACAATGCAAGAGAATGATGGTGGACTAATTTGTACGAGTCTAACTCAAATATTTTCACTTTTACATTCTTTCATTCTAAAGTCACAAAGCAAAATGGTTAAGAAATTCAAGATGAGCATGTAAGTGAGACTGAAATAGGACTATATTCTTATATTAGTTAAAATTCTTTTGGTTGCAAAGAGGAGAAATCCAAGTTAAGTTAGTTTAAGCCAAAGATGAATTTTATTATAAGGCTGCTTGGATTCAATGGTATCCAAAAGAGGAATATGGATAGGCCTTGGGAGCTAGAAGTAGGAGCTCAAAGGCTGTCAGGATTTGCTCTCCCTTCCTTGCCTCTGATTCTCTTTCTGCTGATTGGCATTTTCTATTCCTCAGTCCACATGGTGAAACAGGGCTGCCAACTGCTTCTGAATTTACATGTCTTCATTTACAGACACACAGGGAGAGGCTGACTTTTTTTGTCAGTTGCAGTTCCCAAATGCTGGGGGAAGAATCTGATTGGCTTGTTTGGATCGAGCACTTACCTTTTGACCAATGGGCTGCTTCAATTGTAAGGCCCGTTGTACCAACCTGCAGTTCCGGAGGTGCCCACATGCATGTAGAAGGTATTTATGTGGGAAGGACAAGGGCCCAGTGCCCCGGGCACCAAGAGACACTTCTCTAAATGAGACTGGTGCTGAACTGACAGAACAATAGGTGTCCATTCAAAGGAAATTACAAGAACATATTTATCTGGAAGTGAGAATAGTATACTGAATCTTGCAGCCCAACAATGGTTACTCATTTATAACGCATGGCCCAATATTTAAGTAAAGTAGTGTATTTTTGGAGCATTGCAAAATATTAATTTTTAACAGTTCATCTAATCTCCCTCAAGTTATTGATCATCTTGTGATTCGGGAGCATGTTCACATACATTTTAATGAAATTCTTATCTGGCCCATCCTGATGAGGTCACAGAACTCAACTGCTCCCTTTACCTCTAATCTATTTAATAGTCATGCAGTTGCCCTGTGGGTGGGCAGGGGGTGATCAGAGATAGGAGAACAGAGTCGATGCTCCTTTCTTTCCCCTTGTTTCGAAGGAGACGCCTATGCATTAAGATCTCTGCATTCACAGAAGGCAGGATGTGTGTGTTCTCTACCTGGGAACACAAAAATTCATGAGTCCAGACAGTGGAAGGGACTGGAGGACTGATGTTGATTAATGAGAATGAGGTCCTCAGAGGCAGGGTGCTAGCTACTCACAAAGCAGCTTTGACCCTCTTGGGTGCTTTTAAGTTCACAGTGGGGAAATACATCTGCCTGTTAGAAGGAGGGACTGAGCCCCAGGGAGATTTGGCTCTTCTGGACCCAGGGAAGAGGAGCAACTCTCGTTGTCTTAATGGCAGATGTGTGCAGTTTGGATGTGCTTTAGTCACACCTTAGGTTCCCACTATGTCATCACTAAAGATGCGAATTGTCAGAGTGTAGGATGCACCAGATTCAAATTAGGTCCTCAAGGCCAAGGTTGAGTAGTGTAAGGTTCACTGAATCAGAGTGTCACAGGTTCCGTAGGAAACAAACATGAGCATTTCAGGTGCTGGGGTTTTGTTGTTGCTGTTTTTGCTCAAATTATTGTGACCTGTATTTGGAGAACTTTGAGGACTGATAAAATGTTCCCTCTTTTCCAGTGTTTGCCAGTCTCCCCCCTCCTCCTGCCTGCCCCACTAGAGGCAGTTGGGAAGCCAGGCCTAGGAGAAGCGTCTATGCTTTGAAGGTGGGCAGAGCTGGGGTCAGACCCAGGTCTTTCACCTCAGCGTTGTGTGAGATTGGGCAGGCATTTCCTCACTAAAATAGAGACTACAGGGGCCTCCCGGGTGGCGCAAGGGGTTAAGTCTCAGCACTATGAAGCTAATGATAACCACTGTAGCTCAAGTTCGATGCCTGGGCAGGGAGCTTCCCACATGGCTCAGCAGACCTCTCCTGCCTCTCCTGCTGCTCCCCTCAGCAGTGTATTTTAGTCAATCCACCTGTTCTTCTCCCACTGTCTCTGGTGAATCCTCTCACCCCCCTTATATCCCTGGCCTACACCCCAGCTCTTGTATTTATAAATAAATAAATCTTGAAAAAATAAAATAAAATAGAGACTTCAGCAATTCCTCCTTAGGACTGTGAGGACTGGCGAGGTCATACCTTTCAAGCAGCAGAAATTTTGCATGGGCCAGGACCCTTGCCTTCAGAGGTGACGAAATGCACCCAGACTGGCTGGCATTTATTAACTCCCATGAGGAGGAAGCTCTGGGGTGGCAATGGCCTCAGGGGTGATAGGCACAGGGGCTCAAATGATGACATTAAGCTCTCATTCTCTCTTTACCTCTTGTCCCTACCCCACCTTCTTGGGTCTGTGTCTGTACTCACAGCTCAAAAACGGCTTTTCTCACATGATGAGGGAGAGAATGGCGTCATCGGGACATCTGCATTCAGATCCCCAAGGAAGAACTCTAGCTTGACCTAGATGATGTACTTATTCATGAGCCAATCATCATGACTCAGGAAATGGGGCAATGCTTGGGCAAATTTGGGGACCATATAATGGTTTCTTTAGAGTCACAATTAGTTTAAACCTTAATTTAAGCCTCCCGGAGGTGGAAGTCAAAATGCGGAAAGTTGAAGGGCCTGAACATAGGAGAAGATCGTACCAGGGAATTGAGGATAGGAATAGTTTCTACGCATGGGATCCTGTTAGGGAAGGAAATTTAAGGTGTGGAAAGGTATTTGTCAGCAGAGGGCAAATATTTATTAAATGACCACTGCACATTGACCCTGGCATAGAGCAAGCCCTGCCCTCTCACGACTTAGTGACTGGCTAGTGAAACAGTTAAACAATTATGTTAAGGTATCATAGCGTTATTATAAAAAGAGAAATATATAACAGGTAGGAACACACAGTAAAGGGAATCCAACCTGGTTGATGTGTCAGAGAAGATTTTTCATAAGTGACAGGATAACAGGAGTTAGCCACAAAATAAAGGGTGTGAGGGTGTTTTGGATAAAGGGATCAGCAAGTGCAATGGCTTAGAAAGATAACCAGGGAGATCTGAGAAGCCTGTTAGTTCTTTCTCAGTCCAGTCAGTATGGCTGGAACATTGTGGGGGAGAGTGTAGTAGTTTCCCAGGGCCGCTATAAAAAATCATCACTAACTTGGTGACTTAAAGTTACTGGAAATCCAATAAATATTTCACTAGAGTTGTGTTCCCCCGAAGGAATACATCCCATTTCTTAAATTCCAGCTATTGGAGATCCCAGTTATCCTGTGACTATACCACTCCACTCGCTGCTTCTGTCTTCATGTAGTTTTCCACTCCGTATCTGTCTTTTTCTCTTCTTGTACGGACACATGCCTAGACTTAGCGCCTGCCTCTGCAATCCAGGGGAATTACCTCATCTCAAGATCTTTAACTTAATTACATCTGCAAAAACCCCTTTTCCAAAAAAGTCACACTCACAGGCCTGGGTATTAGAATGTGAACATAGGGACTCCCTGGTGGTGCAGCGATTAAGCGCTGCGCTGTGGAGCTGTTGGCAGCGGTGGCTGCGCGATCCCGGCCTGGGAGATTCCCACTTGGCACGGCAGACCTCTCCTGCCTCCCCTGCTGCTCCACTCAGCAGTGTATTTCCGTAGATCTGTCTGTTCTGCTCCCCACTCTGTCTCTGGTGAACCCTCTCGCCGCTCCACGCCTCTGGCCTGTACCCCAGCTTGTATGCATAAATAAATAAATCTTTAAAAAAAAAAAGAATGTAAACATATCTCTTTGGGGATGGCCACCCAATGCACTAGAGAGGGGAGAGAAATGAGAGATGCTCTGGACAGACAGGCAAGCCATGTACTAGAGAATGTGGGCCTCATCTTAGAGTGGGCTGGCAACATTTCAATTTGCATTCTAGAAAGAACTGGTTGTTTTGGGGACGTGACCTGTAGGTGGGCAGGGAGTTGGGAGGAAGCAGGTGACTGTCAGGAGACAATTGCTATGGTTTGGATGAGGGGTGGTGGACCTCAGCTAAGGTAGCACCTCAGAGAGAGATGGAAAGAAGTGGATGAAGGGCCTACTTATGAACACAGGTCAACAAGATTTGGGTACTGATTGTGAGGTGGCAGGTGACGGATAGAGGCAGAGAGATCGTCATGGGTGATGTGTAGCATTATATCATGTATCTTCCACATTAATATTCCCAGGAGACAGGATTAAGAGATGGAAAGAACGATGGCTTTGCAATTGGCTAAGGCAGTGTTCTAATGCCACTGCTTCCATTTTCCAGCATCTTGATCTTGTTTATTCCCTTATTTTAGCAGAGCCTATGTTTTCTCTGAAATCAGACGGAGATAACAATAGTGACACTATAGGGCTCTTGATGGAATTAAATAATAACATATGTGGGGTGCTGGCCCAGGGGGCCAACAACACCTGGAAGCCCCAAATGTGCTAGTTCCCCCTTCTTCCCTTGCTTGACCAACCCCCTTCCCTGGTGGTACTTCCCCCCATGGTTCAGTTCTGCCCACCTCCAACTTCTCTCCCATCTGCTTCCTCAGCAGCTGGTTCCCCCCACCTGCAGCCTTCCTCTCCTGGGACCTGCCCACAAATCAACCTCTCCACTGTCCAGAACTTTCAACAAATGTCATCTTAATTCTTACCCCTAAGGTAATTTTTACTCCCTTCCACTTGTACTCCTTGCTCTTAGTCTGGAAAGCCAAGAAGGCAGAACCTTGCAGAAGGATCTGCAATGTTTGTTCAGTTTAACCCCTGCTGCAGTCAATCCATTGGGTCATTTCCTCCCACATTATGCTTGCTTCATTCTATGCTTCACTCTATGAACACCTAGAGTAGGCCAGACATTGCGCTATCACTGGGAACACAAAGCTGAACTCAGCGACATTTCCCACATCTGCAATTTACTGTTTCACGAGGCAACCAACCCTCTGTCTATTCATGGATTTTCCTGATATGCTGATTTCATGGTCTCATTCCCTGGTTTAGAAATTTCTGAAGGTTCAGTCCAAATCCGAGTCCCAGGAGGGAGAATGGCTGTCTGGTCTTCCCTTGAAAAGCAGGTCCCCCAGGTCTACCACACCAGAGCAGACATATTTGACTGCATTTGCAAGGTTCTCCTCCCCCCACTTATGTCACCTTCCTCCTACTTATATCCCTTGCTCTTAGTCTGGAAAGACAAAAAGGCAGAAATCATATACACATGGTTTCCTGGGACTGGACACACATGAATGTAAAGGGGACAGCAGAGTCTTCCCACTGGGACAACAAGGAAGAGGGTGACTTGTTCTCGTGGGTACTTCTCTACCTTTCCACCTTCAGCTTGCCTGGGGCTTCTTTATACAAAGGCTTGCACCCTGGTGGGAGGTGAAATGTCAGGAATCCTCATAAAGTGTCAGACTCTAAGACTTGGAGTAAAGATTATAAGAGACTGGTTTATACCTACCACGCCGATTGTGAGGAAGGGGGAAATAGTGTGAATTCTGGGAAAGCAGATCCTCAGGGAAGAATAAAAGAATAATTCACTAGCTGAGGAATTCACTGATTTTACTCAGTATTGTGCAAGCCACTGTGGAGTTCACCAAGATGGATGAGAAATTGTCCCTCTCCTAGAGGATGTGAAAGAGACTAGAGAGAAAAAGGCAAGGGCACATTACATGTGTCTTGCTTTAAGTGCACTACAGAAAAGCCGACATTTAATGGATCCCTTATGTTTAATGCATTCTGCATCACATCACATAAACTCCTGTTCGTCTCCCCAACAGTGTTGAAAGATTGGTATAAATACCCATTTTGCAGATGAAGAAACTGAAGATCAGAGGATGATTTCTCTAGGAAATGGCTTCCAACCCAGTTCTGCTGACTCCGAATTCCACTAAATCTCCACTGGTGAAAATTCAAGTTATAAAACAAATGAATGGGAATTATCTTTTGGACAAAATAAATCAGTTTTTTACTGCTTTAAATTTTGAGTGATTCTTGAACTTTTGTGATAAATTGTTTGCTCATCTGACTTAACGTCCACAATTTCAGGAACACCCTAGGGGCTGCATGAGACTTTGCTGTCTTGAGATCTTTGTTGCTCAATTAGAAGAGTGTGAAGCCACAGCTTCCTTGGGCCTCTTCTGTTTGTTCCAAAAGTTCATGTGTAAAGGTTCAAAGAGGGTGTTTGAGCTAGAAGGCAATTTATATTTAGTAAATTTCTCATTCTATATGAATGGAAATTGGAACCCAGAGGGGTTAAGTTACCAGCATGAGGTCACACAACTGAGTAGTGATGGGGAGTAGTGGTGGGTCGAGGGCTCCTTGTGCCATCCTGTGCCACTCAGGGTGTTAGAAGAGATGGCTCCAAGCCCAGCCATGCATGGCCCAGGGAAGTATTTCCAGTGATCATAATCCCTGATTATTTGATGGAGCAAATGGTGGTGGAATTCTTTTACATGCTCTGGGACACTCGTGGCCACTCCATATGGATATTTTGTCATGGGTCAGACTTCCTGGTGCCATGTGGGTGAGACCCAGTTTCAGCCTTGCTGTGCATTAAGGGACCAGTTTACATGTAATTTGCGTTTGAGCCATTCTGAGCTGAGCATATTGTATTCTTGCTTTAACTTTCTGAAAAAACAAGAAGCTTTGGCCTAGAAGTTTGAGTTTGGTATGGTGGGTTGCACTACCTAAGGGAAATTGGACTATGACTGAGTCTTTCTGAACTGATCCTGAAAAAAATCTCTGTGTGCCTCTTCTCCTTTGGTGCTGCTTTCTCAGAAAGGTGAGTTGCTCAGGCCCCGGGAGGTGTGGCTTGGAGAGCTGAGGCCTGGGGTGATGGGCACACCTCCACATCAGCACTTAGGCAGTCCCTCCAGAGCCTCAGAGGGCTATTTTAGCAGAAGTTCCCTGTCCCCACCCCTCTGTTGGATTTGAGGATGAAGCGAGAAAGGGAATGGGAAGTGCTTGGCCTGGTGCCTGGCACACAGCAGCCCTCCATAGAAATGCCAGCTTCACTATTGTTATTGTTGTTATTCTCACGACTTCCACATTTTCTGCACCAGTCAGAGACTGCTTTTCTGTGAACACGGGGACCTGGAGAAGCGTGACTGGGGTAGTGGCATAGAAGTGATGAGTGTGAAGGTTAGTGAGGGAAATGAAACAGCCCATACGTAGCCTGCCACGCTCAGCCCCTTCTCCCACCTGCAGAGTACTCTCCTGACTAGAAATTCAAACTGCCTTGCGGGGCCCCTGGCTCTACACCACCAGACATTCATTGCCTGTAGCCGAATGGCTCTTCTCCTGCGCTGCCATCTCCCTGACCTGCACAGGCTCTTGGCTGCTAAGACCCTACTGTGTGCGATTATGACTTACGTGACATTGAACATCAACTTCATGTGATAGGTATTTTCCCACTGACTGTGACAAAAAACAATGTTCAGAGAAGTGAAGTGACTTGTCCAAGGTCACCTATGAGGGACAGTGCAGAGGCAGGCTCAGGTCCACTTATCCCCCGCAAGCAGCTTTAGAGACTGCTTCACTAAGACTAGGTGGGTCACTGGCCTTCATTTGGCAATGCCGCTGAGGACATAGGCAGCTTCTTTTCTTGTATATACATGTTTGTCCTACCCAAATCTTTTTCAATGAGCTTGTATTACTTGTATGACTGAAAATAACACAAATGATTGTGGACAGTACATTCCCACTGACTAAGCGCCAGACGTGCATTATGTCATTCATTCCTCACACAACTCTGGGTGAAGATCCTTTATTATCGCCCCTGATTACTAGAGAAAACTAACTTGTAGAAATGTGAAATAACTCACCCACAGTTGCACAGCACCGAGTAGAAATGAAACTTTGTCTTGGGAATAAAACAATAAAAGAAGCATTCCATTTAATATTAAATGTCCAGAAGAGTCAAATCGCTGAAGATAGAAGGCAGATTAGTGGTTTCCAGGGATTGGGCTTGGGATGATGGATGGGAAATGACTGCTAATGGGTGTGGGATTTCCTTTCGGATGATGGAAGTGTTCTGGAATAAGATGGTTACACAAATTGTGACTGCAATAAATGTCACTAATGTTAAATTTTATGTTGTTTTCATTTTAACAGTAAAAATTATTGTTAAAAAGGTGAGAACAGAAAAGCCATTACTAATCATTTCCAGAAACTTTAGGACCCACGGGCATGGCGAGTCCTAAAGCCTTGGAACTGTAATTAGATGGCCATTAGACCTACTTACTCAAAGGGTGTGCTGATTGAAAAACTGCACTGAAGTTAGTAGCATGCTGAATGCTAAATATTTCACAGTCTAGTTATATCCAATGCTTGTAATAACCCGAGGCAATTTTGTCATACCGATTTCATGGATGAGAAAACTGAGATGCGGAGAGGTTAAATGACTTGCTCAAGGTCACAGTGTTAATAAATAGCAAAGGGGAGCTTTGATTCCAGGTGGTCTGATCTCCAGGTCCACACTCTTAACTGTATCTTTCACAGGTCTTTGTCTCCTGTGAGTGCAGCGCACTTCAATTTAACTCAGAGAAAACATTCCCAGCTTCATCCTTCCTACTTTCCCCAGCAATATCTTACCCTATAGGAAGCAGTGCTTCAGAAATATTGAGCTTGGAGAAACCACTGAACAGGGAACCCCAGCGAGGCTATCCCAGATGATGACAAATCATGTTAAAATTAACCATGCAGACTGAAGGTGGCATTTGGTGCAGAGCAGTGAAGACGTGAGCTCCCTGTCTGCCCCACCCAGTTGAAAGCCTGCCAGGCTGACCGGGTCTCTGGTGAACGTGGTGGCTGCCATCCTCTGGCCCTCCGTGGCATAGTGGCCTGGAAAGGTAAACAGGGACACAACACTATGGAGATAGCTCAGAAGGCCACTCTGAAGATGGAACAAAAACATAAAAGCCAAACTCACAATCTGCCATAGAGAGTCTTTAAAATCCTGGGGGGTTAGGATTTTGCTGTGTGTGTGTGAAGACACAACCACATGAGGCATTGTTGATTTTATAATTCAAGTTCTGTTTAGAAATAACAAAGAACAGCAACACTAACCTGATACTACGCAAATATCTGCTCTTTCCATAGGTTTTGGGGCAGACGCACATGAAGTCTCAGATCTTGAAATTTTTGTGGACAAAGAAAAGCTCCAGGAAGAACATGAGGGGTTCCTGGGAGGGCGTTTCTGAGTATAAATTATGCAAGATTCACCCCTCTGTCGGTTCATGGCAGGAGACTGACCATCCCCTGGCCGTTTCAGATTTCAGTTTCAGGGCCAACCACAACCATTTCCTCTGCTCTGCTCACACTCTCAGGTCTCTGGTCTCCAATCTGACCAGTTGAGGGGCTCTGTCAGTGTCCTAGCATGGGGCCTAATCACCTGTGTCTGGTTCTCCGCAAGAGCCTCTTAGTGGGGTTTCTGCCATAGGATTGATCTGTCTTTACCAAGCCAGCCACTGCCCTATGAGAGCAAATTTTCTAAAGCACAGTTTGGGTCAGTTCTCTCCCTTGTTCTAAATCTGGCAAAGTCTAACTTCACAGAGTAAAACACAAATCTCCCAGCTCAGCATTCAATACCCATGGGTAGCTGTTTCCTCCAATCTTTCATTCATTATTTATTCAACACATATTCCCCAACAGGCACTGGGACTGCCACCGCGGACACATAATGCTCTGGTGCCTTCTACACCTCTTACTGTACAGATCTCCTTCCTGTGTAGTGGGATCCATAGCTGCAGTGCCATGGAACTTCACAGCTAGAGCCCCTAATCCAGTCCATGAGGTCAGGAAAGGTTTCCTGGAAAAAGCAACTTGTCTAAAGTCATTTTAAATGTATTTAAAAAAATAAAAGTATAAAAGGACCAGATAAAAATGGGTGAGTATGGAGTGGGTGGGGAAGTAGAGAGAGTGCAGACTAGTGAAAGGCCTAGACAAAGAGAATAAGAACAGTTTTCTATGGTTACAGCCTAGGAGAGGGAAGTGGCAACAGGAGTGAGTAGATCCAGATTACAGAAGTCTCGAAAAAGCTGGGGAGTTCAGACTTCATCCCGGAAGTGAGGGGACATTGCTACAGAGAATATGCAGAAGATATGAACATATTTGCCTTTTAGAAAATTCATCCTGTCTACAGTTTGGAGAAATGGTTGATGGGAAGACAGAAGAGACACTAGGAGTTTAGTTAGGAAGCACTTTAGGAAACTAAACAAGAAGTGAGCATGACATTGAGCATAGATGAAGTGGACAGAAATGGACAGAGATGAGAGAGATTTGAGATGTTAAGTGTGTAGGTCTCAACTATTATGTGAGGTAAAGGGTGAGAGTGAGGGAGATGACATTTCACATATTTCTTGGGCAACTGGATGATGGTGCCATTTCCTAGGCTGGGAATATACGATAAGCAGGGCTCAGGTCTGGGTTAGGGCAGAGTGAGTGAGAGTATGATGAACTCAGTTTTGGTCATAATGATATTTAGTATCTGTGACACTTGCAAGGAGAAATATTCACTGTAAATGAGAAAAGCAGCATCTATGATAAAACCTGAGCAACACCAACATTTGCTCAGGATGGGAGTGGGAAGGAGAACCTGCAACAAAGACAAAGAGGCACAGAGGCAGGAGGAAAATCTGGTGAACTGGGTCCCCTGAGCCAGGATACCAAGGAAAATAAGGACAGTGGAGCTCTTGTTGGTTGTCTTGAGAAAGGAGGCTGTTGACCTTGGCAGGAGAAGTTTCCAGGAATTGGTGCTGGTTGGGGGAGAAGCCAAATTGCAGTGGGTTGAGAAGTCATCGAGGTGAGACAATGGAAAACAGAAAGTGAAGATGATTTCTGTCAAGAACTTTGGCCAAGAATGTGGGAGAAAAAAGAAAGAACAAGTCTGGAGAGAAAATCTTCTGAAGAGTTTTTCTTTCATCCCCTCCTCCTCCCTCTGCTTTGATAAGTGAAGCATGAGCAGGTCATATTGGGAAGGGTCAGTGGGACAGGAACAGATGAAGCTCCAGGAGAGGGAATAATAGATGAAGTTGTTGGGGAGAGAACCCCAGCCTGAGTGGAGACATGGGCGCTGGAGAGGAGTGGTTGCCCTTAAACTCTTGCCAGGAGAACAGGAAGGATTAGCCTGGACTTGGGAAGTAGCGGAAGTCATTATCTCATCCTCTTTTCTAGCATCTCCTAAAATTGCTTCTGGTCAAAAGGGTCTCACACACTCCTTCCAAATTTCACTGTTTTTACTTTGGGGTTCCTCTTTTTTTTTTTTTTTTTTTGTTTTTCATTCTATTTCTAAGGGCAAAGTCATATCCACATGCTATGAGACCTAAGGTGTACACAATTCAGCCTCTTAATAAAATGAATACAAGATTATATTACTTTGGAAAACTTTTCAGAAACATGTGAAGATGTCAACACATTTCTGTGGCTTCTAGAACCTTCAAAGGAATCTATGTAAACCAGTCAACCTTTCTCAACTTCATGTTAAATCCAAATTCATTCAAATATTAAGGTGCTATGAAACCTTCAATATGAACAATAGCAATAACATCAATAACATTAATCAAAACAAAGTAATGGCCCAAATAAAAAAACAAACAAAAACTTCTTTCATGGAGCTCCTCCTAAGAGATGGAATTCAGGGGAATCTTAGTTTCCTTATCTGTAAAATGGAGTTAAAAGCATTTACCTCATTTTTACGAGGATTCAATAGAGTAACAATGAGAGAGAAGCTGGCACAGTTCCTTTTCCATAATTGGTGCTTAATAAATGATTTCCCAGGGCCTCCTTGGTGGCGCAAGGGGTTAAGTCTCAGCACTATGAAGCTATTGGCAGCCACTGCAACACAAGTTCAATCTCCAGCCAGGGCGCTTCCCACATGGCCCAGCAGACTTCTGCCTGATCTGCTGCTCCCCTCAACAGTGTATTTCAGTCAATCTCCCTGTTCTGCTCCCTGCTCTGTCTCTGGTGAATCCTCCCACACCTCTGGCCTACACTCCAGCTCTTGTATGCATAAATAAATAAATCTTTAAAAAAATAAATGATTTCCCAAGAAATAATGGCAACAGAGTTTCCTTTTCTCACTTATCATTTTGACCTGCATGGCAGTTACTGCTATGTTCATTTTTCTTCCATTAAGTTCCAAATATCGTGTCCATCTTGTTAATTTGAGTCCTTTGCAAGGTCTATCACTGTGTGCAGCGTGTAGTGGACAATAATACATTATTGAATGAATGAACGGATGAATGAGCTCCAGTGTATGAATCATTTAATTAAGAAGGAAGTTCATCATTAGGAGACTGGCTTAGAAGTCCACTAAATGAATTTTCCGGGTGAAGCTGTCTACTCGTGGTACCCACATTGGTGATCAATTAACAAAAGAACAAGAAAGACTGTAGCTTGTCATGGCACATAACTAAATTGGCTGAGAAAGGAAATGTGAGGAAGGTAGGACTTGAGATGTCAGCCAACTTTCAGTTAGTTGGTAGAATTAGGAACCTTTAAGACAAGACAGTGTGGCTCATTGCTTGGGCTAGACATGATAAATTAGAGTCCCACCCACCCCAACTAGTCAAAAGCTGTCAAATGCAATTCAGAAAGACAAGTCTAATGAATATGTAGTATAATATGGGTAGAGTTCTTGTTTATTCACTTTGAATACATTGCTGCTTAGGGAAAGCTCATTTCCCAGAGCTACCCGTGTGGGGAGAAAGTGCTTATCTGTTTACTTGTCAAATGACTGTTGTGAAGATTAAATGAAAAAAAAATTATGTAAAAGTGTTTGGCAAACTGTAAGTGCCACACAGTTATATTTTATTATTGCTATTGTTATTGCCTCACTGGCCTGATCTCTTGTTCTTCTTGAGGCTCCTCTTCTCCCACCCCTCTCTTTTAGGTCTCCCTAATTTCTTTGAAGCATCATCAGTCTCCAAACATATGAATGTCTTACTAGGGCTCGTTGGTCCTCCTGTCCAGGGCTGCCTTTCACACTTTTCACACACATGTCTATTCCCTGGATTCTGTGTCCTTGAGGGCTGGCAGAGATAATGCTTGACTCTTTCATGTGCCCTAGCTCCAAGAGAAATTTCTGGCCCATAGTAGGACTTCAGTAAATATTTTCTGGTTAGAGAATACTCTAATATAATGGGAATAAAGTGTTTGTGTAATTTCATCTAGATCATTTGGGTATATAGTCTCCCAAGGGAGGCAAAATTTGGTTCTTCACCACCCCTCTTCATTATTCCTAAAAAAGAAAGGCCAGAAATATCCCTTGTTACTTTACAAATCTTGAAACAAATGACCCATTTCCTTCTGGAAATCATAATATTCCTGTTCTTATATAACATCTAAACTACTCTTAATGTCATATTGAGGAATGTGACTCTACAATGGGAAAACCCCAATATGGTATTGAAGTACGAGGGTTTGCATCTATGTAATCTTGTCTACAGCCCCTGACTTCTTGGAGTCTCAGTTTCCTCTGGTATAAAGTGAAGATAACATTCATGTCCTGCCTTGCTATTGGGGTTTTGTTTGAGTGGACAAAATTCCAAAGCCCAGCATACTTTTGCTTTCTTCTCCCGGCATAGTCCTTTTAAAAATGTCCTTATGTTACTGGTAAAAGACTGGGGTCTGCTGCTTGTCACTATCACAAGCCAATAAGTGGAGACAGGAATTGAATCTATAACACTTTCCTATTTCAGATTGCCGGTCACTGATCTGAAAGAACAGTGGGCACAGCACTCTGAAGAGACAGTTCTGGCGTCTCATCTTGAGCTGACAAGACAGACATAAGCATTCAGTTATCACAACTGATGTTCCTGATATTCATCAAGTTCAACCTCAAGAACTTATTATCAGCCTGTTAGCTGGTTATCTTGACCCTGGTACATCTGATGGTGTCAATGTCTGGCATTCCTTGGGCATCAACAGGGCAGGAAGGAATCTAGTTTATTTATTTATTTATTTATTTATTTTAAAAGATTTATTTATTTATGCATACAAGCTGGGGTACAGGCCAGAGGTATGGGGTGGCGAGAGGGTTCACCAGAGACAGGGTGGGAAGCAGCACAGGCATATCGACAAAAATACACTGCTGAGGGGAGCAGCGGGTGAGGCATGAGAGGTCTGCCGCGCCATGTGCGTATCTCCCTGGCCGGGCGTCGAACTCACATCTCCGTTGCCGACAGCTCCACAGCGCAGCGCTTAACTGCTGCGCTACCAGGGAGGCCCTGAGGAAGGAATCTAGTTTAAAGCAAGAGTTTAATTTAAAGAAAACAGATCTTTGGTCATAGTATGTGTGTGTAGCTTGTGTTCGGTGTGTATGTGCAGATTTCTGTACTAGGTATGGTGCCCTTCTCTTCCTTCCTGGACCCCTATCACTTAGTAGACACAAAAGATAGCTATTGATAAACATTGGTAAAGGATCACAAATGAAAAGGAATTTTAGGAAAATGTGGAGGAAAAATTCTTCCTGGGGACAGGACAGATCAGTTGGTAGTTGTTAAAGGTTAATCTAGAATTGACAAATGGGGACTTTCAGTAGAAGGAATGAGGTCATAAAGCACAGAGGAAATAATTCTGAGGCCTCTACTCTTCACGTTTCCTCCCTCATTTTACAACAGAGCAGTCTGGTGCCCAGAACCCATCTTCTCCTGTTCCCTCTGGACCATGCATTACTCTGGTCTCCTCCATATTCAACATCTCTTTCAAAACTGGATCTTTCCCACTGATAAGTTCAGTCTCTGCTATCTTAAACAAATGTCTTCCCTCAGCCTCATAAACCCTTGTCTCTACCAATTTCTTCCCTTTCACTGACCAACATCCTGACAGGGGAATGCTTTCTAACTCCATTTCCTCATCTCTTCACTGCTCTTGTTCTTCCATTTGCCACAGAATCAGCCCTTGGTAGGAACCACAATGTCTGTAATTCTAAATCCAATGGGCACTTTCCAGGCTTCATCTTATCTATGAGGGTCACTTCCTTTTCTTTAAAGTGCTTTCCTGTGTGTGTCAGGACAACACTCTCGCGATTTCCCTCCTGTCTGTGACTGTTTCTTCTCAGTCTCTTTTGACGGTTGAATTATGTTCCCCTAAAGATATGTTCAAGTCTTTACTCCTGGTATCTGGGAATGTGACCTTATTTGGAAATAGCTCTTTGCCCATGTAATCAAGTTAAGGTTGGATTATGCTGGGTGGGCTCTAATCCAGGACTGGTGTCCTTACAAGCAGCAGCAAATTTGGACACAGACATGCACAGAGGAAGACGGTCATGTGATGATGGGATCAGGGATTGAGGTGATGCAGTCACAGAACAAGGATTGCCAGGAACCAGATGAGGTCAGGAAGAGGAGAGGAAGGATCTTGCCCTGGAGTCTTCAGAGAAAACATTCTCCTGTTGTCTCCTTGCATTTGGACTTCTGGCTTCCAACACAGTGAAAGAATAAATGTTTTTAAGTCACAGAGTTTGTAGTTCTCACTTATGATAACCAGGGGAATTGAATATAGTCTTCTTTTAGGCTCATCCTCCATTAGATGTAGGGCTTCCTAAACATTTTTTTCTAGGCTTCTCTTCATTCCTGTACATATCTTCCTCTCTAAGTTCTCTTCTCCACATTCATGCTTCATCAGGGGCTTCTCTCACCTGGAAATCCAACCTGTCTTTTGGAGCTCAACTCAGACCCGACTCCCACGGAGACCCTTCTGTAGCAGAGGCTGTCAGTGCCCACCGCATCCCTTGGCACTTCTAACCCAGCTCAACTTCTGACTACAAGCTGCTACTTTCTGCCCAACTACATTCTCTGGCTGCAGGAGTGTGGGGCGCAGGCCAGAACATCAGAGAAGGAACACTTCCCTGGCCCACTCCCCAACAATGATGGCTTGGAGCTGGGCTTCTTCATGGCCAGGTGACCTAGAGTATCTCCTCGAGGCCCCAGTAGACTAAGCGTCCCGTGGCCACCAGGTAACTTGATCATTAACTTGCTTCATATTGTCTTTCTTCTCCACCTCATACCTCCATTCTCCTCCATGCTTCTTGAGGTTACCTCCCAAACAGACTGCTTATATGCAAGTCTTTATCTCAGGGTTTGCTTCTGGGAAACTGTAACCAAGACCTCCAAACTACCAGCCTGGGACAGGGTCTTCAATTATTCTTTCTGATGGCATGTGAGCCCTGGCCACACGCAGCTGTTACAGTTTATGTGCACGTTTCTTTTGGTGATTATTTAAATAATGTCGGTTTCTTGTGCTAGAGTAGGGGGCAGCAAACGGCAGCTCTCAGGCCAAATCAGACATGATTATTCATTTCCACATTGTCCATAGCTTTTACTACAACAGCAAAACCAAGTAGTTTTTTTTTTTAAAGATTTATTTATACAAGCTGGGGTACAGGCCAGAGGCGTGGGGCAGCGAGAGGATTCACCAGAGACAGAGTGGGGAGCAGAACAGGCAGATCAGAAATACACTGCTGAGGGGAGCAGCGGGTGAGGCAGGAGAGGTCTGCCGCGCCACATGGGATTCTCCCCGACTGGGCATCGAACCCGCATCACGTGCTGCCGGCAGCTCCACAGCGCAACGCTCAACTGCTGCGCCACCAGGGAGGCCCAAAATGAAGTAGTTTTAATAAAGACTTATGACTTGTAACATGAAAATATTTGCCATCTGACCTTGCCAGAAAGTTTATTGATCTCTATGCTACCGTAAAGTTTCATCAGTTAGCTTTGACTACATAAAAAACTACAACAAAAATTAATTGTTTAAAACAACTACCATTTCTTTACTCATCATTTTTTGAGCTGGCTTGGTAGCTTTTCTGGTCCAGGCCTGCTCAGCTGATTTCTGCTGAATTCGCTAACATGTCTGTGGTCAGCAGGTAGGCCCCTTGGAGGCAATGATCCTCACTCACATTTTAGAAGTTGGCAGCTGTGGGCCAAGGAGACAGAAGCAATTGGGCCCTACTTCTCCCACCATCCAGTAGGCTAATGTGGGCTTCTTTACAGGGTGGTGACAGACATGGATTCTGTGAGCAGTCAGAGTAGACAAAATGCATTTCTCAGTTCTCTGTGTGCATCATTTCTGACATCACATTGCTCAAAGCAAGTCACATGGCCAAGTTCAGAGTCAAAATGGGAAGGGGAGGCACTGAAAAAGGAAGGGTGCAAGTGAGGGGACAAGGAGGAGAAGAGGCTGTGGCCACTTTTACAATTTACTGTGAGGGTCATCACCGGGTGACCTAGAGTGTGTGTATATGCTCACCACTCTGTATTGAAGGGTAAAGCATGCAGTTGGGGGCCTCCCTGGTGGCACAATGTGTTAAGCCTCAGCACTATGAAGCTATCGGCAGCCACTGCAGCATGAATTCAATTCCCAGCCAGGGAGCTACCCCACATGGCGCCCCAGACCTCTCCTGTCTCACCAGCTGCTCCCCTCAGCAGTGTATTTCAGTAGATCTGCCTGTTCTGCTCCCCACTCTGTCTCTGGTAAATCCTCTCACCCTCCCCGACACCTCTGGCTTATACCCCAGTTCTTGTATGCATAAATAAATAAAAAATCCTTAAAAAGCATGCAGTGGGTATGGAATAAATATCTGTTAAGTAAATTAAGATACTTTTACTGTCTTAATAAAACTGCCTTTTCTTTAACCTTCCCTGTATGGTAGATGAGGCATTATATGGTGATATGAGGTAGATATTATCAGTACCATTTTACAGAGACAACTGTGGCTTAGAGTATGTAACTTGCCCAATATAATTTGGATAATGTGAGCAGAATCAGAATTTGAAACAAGTCTAATTACAAAAGGTGTTCATCACTACTCTTGAATGCTCTTATTACTGCTTTTGAAATGAAAAGTTTTAAAATATTTTGTAGCTAAATTTTCCCCCCTTTATTTTGCTATTACAATTTTAAAGTTGGGAAAAGTAAATTTTTCCTTGTTTCCAGGCCTCCCCTGCTTTACCTCCTGGGAGTTCTGTACTTCCTGTTAATACCTCATAGCAGATTTCCCATTCCAGTGATTTAAAATGTAAGCTTGTGGGGTAATTGGCAGACCCACCCCTAAAATAGTTGCTCTTGACGGCTCAGCAAAGTTGAGGCCAGAATTTCACCCAAGGGGGCAATAAATACAGTCCCTAAGATAGTTGCTGAGAGGCGCTGAAATAGCCTTTCCATTTTATCTAACATCATTCAGGCCCTGCACGAGGGAATCCATGGATCCAAATCAAAGAGTAAACACATCCTTCCAAATGACCATCTTTTATTTCAACGTCAGTGATTAATCAATGCCACAAACATTTATTTAGCACTTACTGCACAATTTTGGGCATGTAGTAAATGTCTAAGTGATAGGGTTATTAGTGCTTGAGGTGGTAGTAGCACTGGTAGCTGTTGTCTCAACTCTGTTCACCGTTCTTTCATTCATTCAATAAATATTTGATAAGTCTCATATGTCAGATTCTGGGAGAGAAGAAAAAATTGACAAGACATACATCATGCTCTCAAAAGGCTTTCAGTTCAGTGTAAAGAAAACATGTATATAAGAAGCTTCCCTCCTGTCAAGATCCAGGCTGCACCCAGAAACAACGGGTTTGGAATTTTCCTGCATGTAGGGAATGGTTTTCCCTTAATATGCCCAGTATTCACTCTTGAACTATTTTGCATCTTTTTGATTTCAAATACATCTCCCATTTTTTATTTGGAGTCTCACCTTGCTTCTCTTTCTTGGTACTTGACACAACTCTTTTTGGACTAACTGCTGGCTTCCATTCTTGGCTGGTGCTGACGTTCTCCTTTTCATTACGAGATTTCGGTGCTATTCCAGTAAACATATCACCTTACTTAGTTGAGCAAAAGTCTGATGCAAGCTTAGTTCTTAGAATTTGACCAGATGGCAAATTGAAGGTAGAGATGTAAACGAATGTTAAGGGAAGAATGTAAAATAGCAAGTCCAAGAGAGAGTCTAGATCTTGATGCTCCACCTCAGCTTGCTGGGGAGGAAGCAGTCAATGCCTATGATGTGATTTACTTTGTACTATGAGAATTCATCTTGCAACCTAATGATTTGCCTCATGTGCCTCCATAGATACATATCCCTTGCTAACATTCAAACAGAGCCTTTAGATGCTTGACTACAACTTGACATATTCCCAAAATCCCTTAGTTTATTTATTAATTTTAGCAAACTTATGAAGTTAGAAGTTGATTTTTCAATAAGCCAGTGACAATTCAGGAAGCCAAGAAGGAAAATACCTGGTCAGTTGAATTAGTTATCACAATCAAATAGTGTTAAAAAGTTATTTGTGGAATAAACTTAAATTAGGGAATTATATTAGCATCTCTAATCAATATATAGCATTTGTCACTTAAAAATGATCTTCACTTTTGAAATTTTAGATTAGATTGAGATTTATAACATCTTTCTTTAACTCACTCTATCCCCGATCAAGAGGTATTGCAATATTGTTGAACTAGACTCACCTTCATTTCATGTCCTGTGTCTTCATTTCATGGCAACTTGGGCAAACAGTTATTATTCCTTTTTGAGTCTCAAGTTCTTCATCCATGAACGGGGTAAATATTACCAGTTTTGCAGGAACAATACGAGGATTAAATGAATTTGTATTTATAAAATTACTGCCTAGTAACAATAGCTAACATCCAGTACTTATATATTAGGAACATGTATATGAATTTCTAATACATAATGTGATAGATTATACTTATTAAATTGCTTAATCTTCATAAATCCATATAAAGTAATTACTCCCATTTTACAGGCAGAAAAATTGAGACTCCAGGACCCTTAGTAATTTAATTGAGATTACCACAATGAATAAGCAATAGAGCAAGACTTTGAGTCCAGTTAATCTGACTTCAGCACTTACACGTTAATCACTATAATCCATACATAACCACTGGAAAATACGGCCCCTTAGTGCCTCCTAAATCAGCGTTCAGTGCACATCAGTTCTTAGTAACCATACATGTAACAAACCATTGGCGTCTTTACCAGATTGTAAGCTCTTTGAGTTTAGTTCAGTGTCTTATTCACCTCTGTATCCTTCACAGATCTACACTAGATTTGGAATAATAGAAACATTGTTTTAATTTACACAAAATAGAAATATTGTCTGCAAACACATGTTTAATTGAAAGTGTAAGATAACGGTAGGGGGTAAAAAGGAGAAGATAAATATTTTATTTATTCCGTAAGAAAACTGAGTTCTAAAGATCTTACAATTTTTACTCAGAATCTTTCAGGGGAAACGTATTTCTGACACACACCAGTCTACTTTCTGCCTAGACAATCCAGATCAGAGAACTCAAGCCTGAACATACTTTCTTGGAGAAATATTGGTAGGTAACAAAGAAAATCAGAACAGTTGGTGTTAATAGCTGAAATGTAATTCAGATGAAGTCATATCTAGGTTCTGCCAATTTTCAATTGCTTCCAGCATCTTAAATACCATGTGGCAAAACCTTCAACCCACCTCACTCATCAAACACCTCTTTTTTTTCCCAGTCACTGGGGCTCAAAATCCCCATTTTGTATCCTTCTTCTCCCTGTGTACCCTCCTCCCTCTCTCCCCAATTCAGTGTCTAAAGCCACAGACTCTTCTTTATAACACTCCTCCTGAATCTGCAAGCTTCATTCTTCCCTACTATCTACTGTGGCCCCAGACATCCTTAACCTTTCTTACAATTCTTTTCTTTCTCTCATAATCATGTATCAAAAATGAGTTTATTTTCTAATCGCAGTTCTAAATATATTAATCCCCTGGTGGCTTATGTTCATGGGTCTCCTTTACTGGCTGGAGTACATAATTCAGTCACCTTGAACTCACAGACTTTTATCACATGACTCAGTTAAATAATTTGGGGTTTTACCCCCTCCTATCCTCTCCACTCATACAATTTCACTCCCTGGACTCTTCAACTCTTCTGCTTATCCAAGAGTAATGCTTATAGTTGCACTCCTTCCTTCCAGGCCTTTCTGGACTGCTCTTCTCAACAGGAACACCATTTTTTTCACCTGCATTTCAATTCAAATAACCCTATTGCTCTTTACTAGTCAAACCCGAAGAGACATGTCATCAAGGATGGTGAAGATCTTTTGATATCTCTTCTTAAAAACATACTGCCTAACACATTATGTGTATCACCTGGGAGGCCACATGAATAGCTTCTTCATTACCTGCTGTGCTTTTATGCTTGTTTCACGAGGGTGTTGTTTACCACCTTTGAACTTCATCTTCCTTTTGGACAGACTTGTCTAGCCTCACTTATTTAATTGTGATGTGTGCCAATTAGTTTTGAAGAAGGTTACTTTTGAAGCAAGCTCTCTAGCTATGAACTTGTGTCCATGGAAGGACTGGCAGAGTGAAGAGAACAGGACCAGTCCCAGCCACCAGGGTGAAGAGCAAGAGCGTGGAGGCGTGAGAAGTGGGGAATGAGATGGCAACGGTCTGTGGGCCAGGCGCCATTCCTTTGATCCCTTTAGATGCATGCGATTTCTCAAATACCATGAATTAAACAACTATTTCAAATTATCTTTCTCCTAAGAAGATCATAACATTTCCGTGGAAGGTTTCAGATTCAGCCAATAGGGGATGCATATTTTTCAGATTGGAGACAGGATTACTTAGGATAAAATGTGCATTATCACATCCTATTGCTAACTAGGCAAATTATTTCAACAATTTCTGCATTTTGCAGACTGCAGACCATTCACAGTCTGGGACTCGATAATTCCGTCTACGTTAAGCAGATGAGATTACTTATTTATTCTAGAAGTCTTTCACTTTTGTCCCACATAGTGGATGCCATCTCCTGCCAGGCTGCTTATTCCAGCTAACCTCTTATAAATGATTCACTTGAGAAGGACTTAAAATAGAATGTCTTCTATACTCCAAATCATTTACTTGAAAACATAGATTCCTTAGTTTGCTATATGTTCCTTTAGAACCCTATGATAGCTTCTTTATAAATTTCAAGTCTAGGTCATCAATATTTTGTCTAAGGATCTTGAAGAATTTATGCATATTGGTCCATCCTGATTCATTGCTGTACTTTTTCATTTCATCAAGGAAAAAAATGAAAGTGTCCTACAATTTTTGCGGCTTGTAACAGTCTGTCATATAACCACAATATTATAGGGGACTTTGATTTCATAGAGAACAAGCAGTAAAACCTCAGAACTGACAATCAGCTGCTAATTTTTTTTAAGTCAAAAATCATACCTAATTCAGTTTTTTTTGAAAACCAATATGTTCATGGCACTCTACTTGGCACTGGAGGGAGGTATAAACATGATGGTGGGAAAATGAGACAATAAATAGTCATGGCTTTTAAGACGAGTTGCAGGCAATTCTTGTTATTAGTGGTAGTTATAAACTATAAAATCACTGCAAATACTCCAATAAGGAAATAATGACTTATTCCTCCTACGGGATGTGTGCAGTTAGGTTTCTGTAAGGCACTGATCACATTATAACCAATTGATCAATACGTAATCTTGCCTTATGTGTGTTTCTGTTTAAAGACACTTCCTGTGATGTATATTGTTAGTTCATTAATACAATCAAGACCAACCCACTATAACTCATGCCTGAAAGAAGTTTGTTTAACACAAACTTCACGCACACCACAACTTTCTTGTACTTAGGAACACTATATAAAATTTAGCACTATAGGGCCTCCCTGGTGGTGCAAGGGGTTAAGCGCAGTGCTGTGGAGCTCTGGACAGCTGCTGCTGGAGTTCGATGTCCGGCTGGGGAGATTCCCACATGGCGCAGCAGACCTCTCTTGCCTCTCCTGCTGCTCCCTTTAGCAGTATACTTCAGTAGAGCTGCCTGTTCTGCTCCCCACTTTGTCTCTGGTGAACCCTCTCACTGCCCCACACCTCTGGCCTGCACCCCAGATTGTATGCAGAAATAAATAAATCTTTAAAAAACTTTAGCACTGTGCTTGGGGCTCATTTAAAACAGCAGTCTCTAACAAAAGTACAAAAATCAGAAAAATATGGCACTAAATAGACTGTGAACAGGACACTTATTTTCAGTGTATGAGAGCTGAAACAAGAAGGCAGAGTGTCTGCTTGTTCCACTTCAGCTAGGAACATGTATGTGGCGCCACTCAAATTTTTACCATTCTGTGCATGTCCGCAGATGACTGTGAAAGCGCTGTGAGTATTGATTTGGGGGTTACAAGGAAATTTGTTGAGTAGGCAAATTTAAAAATACAGAATCTGTGAACAGTGTGTATGAAAGGATATGTTAACAACAAAAGATAAAGTTTTCAAGGCAGAACTGAGGTAAACAAATGTAACATAAGCAGGATCAGCTATAAAATATTACAGGACCCGGAGCAAAATGAAAATGAGTGTCTTTTCTTCAAAGAGACAGCAACAGCAGAGCATTAAACCAAGTGCAGTACTTCAGTGAGCCGGGGACCCTCTCCTGTACAAGGAAAGCTGGCATTGACCCTAACACACAGATTAGTGAAACCTGAAGAACAGGATTTGGAACTGAATGAAGAAAAGTTCATGGTGGTGGTAGCATTTGAATTAACCCTTGAATCTCTTCAAAAAGTATCTCAAATGAATGGCTGAACACTGCCAGTTCACATAGGGCCTACTGTGTTTACAAATGGAGCAGTCAGTCATGGACTCCCTGGTGACACAATGGGTTAAGAGCAGCACTATGAAGCTATCCATAGCTACTGCAGCACGAGTTCGAACCCCAGCCAGGGAGATTCCCACATAGCAGACCTCTCCTGTCTCGCCCACTGCTCCCCTCAGCAGTGTACTTCAGTCAATCTGCCTGTTCTGCTCTTTACTCAGTCTCTGGTGAATCCTCTCACCACCCCGGCCCCACCCTCCACCTCTGGCCTACACCCAGTTTGTATGCATAAATAAATAAATCTTAAAAAAAAAAGAATAAAAACACAAATGGAGCAGTCAGGATATATGGCCTGGACTCCACTGTAGGAAGACTGGGTTGCATATTGAGCCTGAGCTCATGCCAGGTACTGGGGCGAATGCTTAGCATGCATTCTCTCATTTACTCGTCACCACTTCCCCATGAAGGGCAAGGCCATTATCACTCCTACTTTATAGTTTAGGAAATGGAGGCTTGGTAAGGATGACAATCAGCCTAATGTTACATTGCAAGGGGCATAGAAGGGTTTTGAACTCAGTCTCTCTGTTCTCAAAATTCCTACATTTCATTTTGATGATACCGTATTTTCCTATTTAGTACAAAATACACATTACCCTGTTTTTTTCCGGGACAACTTTTGTGGTCAGGTTGGTAGGCCAGGTGAGCAGACATGGACTACAGAGGCTACGGCCCAAGCCCGAGAAGCACCTGGACCCCTATGCTGCTCAATTCTGTTGATGCCAAAGAAAGAGTCAAGGAATCTAGGCACAAAGACCTTACATTGTTCAATCTTTTAGAGCTTACAGAGAGCTTTCTCTCTCATTATCCCATGCAGTCTTACAACGGTCTGGCGAATTCCTTACTCAGATTTTACATTGGAAACTGAGCAAAGATGAGTGACTAGTTCGGGGGCATGCAGGCGAGGGCTGGAGGCAGGAACTGAAATGCAGGTCTTCCAGCCCCAGCTCAGCACTCTCCTGGCTCAACACCTCTGCCTTCACCCAAGACCATTTTGTGGTGAGCAGCTTAAATTGCAGTGGTACAGACATGCACTGGCTCCGAGTCTGCGCTGCCTAGGGCCTCTCACTGATATGGTTCATGTGCTCAGGTTTGCTTAGCAAATGCATTTCCTTTCGATTCCGGTTCTCTAATCGTGGGGCAGGAACACAGAATGTTCCTTAGTATAATTAATACTCTGAATAATATACATGACAGGAATCTGTTGGCAGTTCAGGCTCAATTTGTGGACTATTCAGCTAAAGGGGTTTTCTAGCTTCTCAGAAGAACAGGATAATTAAACAAAGTTGCTGGAGGGGGCTCCGTTGGTGTGGGAAAGATAGAGCAGAGCAGCATTTGAAGACTCAGGCGCCGACTGGCATCTTTACCGGGCCCTGGAAGGCTCTTTGGATTGGAAAAGGGACCTTTCCTTGCTTCTTGCTGTCTTGGCTCCAGTCACATCCCTCTGTCTTACGGCCAGTTCGCTGAGGCCTTTCGGCCCTCCTGAGCCTCTTGGGTCCTCCGTCCTACAGCAGATGTGAGGGGATGAAGTGCTCTCTCTCCTTCCGGCAGTGGCAAAAGGAGGAGGGCAAGGTCCTTTTTATTCCATGCTGAGCTGGGCTGTGAGGGGAGGGAGGGAATAAAAGAGATGCTGGCTCTGTTTTCCAGAATTAATGGTTAGCGTCTGCTGAGGCTATTTGCACTGTAAACGAAATTAAACAACAAAAAGCAGGGATGAAGCAAAACAACCCAAATGATCAAAAAACATTCCGGTGGTGGGTGTAAAACTCGCTTCCTCTCAACAGCAGAGGTCTTCGTATGGAAAGACGAACTGCTGAAGAAAATCCCTGTGTAGTTGTTTTTTCTTGGGGACCCAAGCTCATGGATGCATTTCAAGAGGAACACACAATTTGCTGCTCTGTGAAGTATCACACGTCTGCATAGTAAGCAGTACATTTCACATGATAATGAAGGGTCTGAATCTCAAATGGAAGTCACTGGAGATTTGTGAAAATTATCAAAAGGGGTGGGTAGAAATTCAGCAATCTTATTCTGTTAACTAAGGAATAATTCTGTGGTAGCTAACCATCCTTCTGTCTCATCAAGAAATTTTGTGGTAGACTCATTCTATGGAAAGTTTTGTCTACAGTTTTCCATCTGTTGTGATAATCATTATTAATCAAGCTGCTGTCATACCAGCTTGGGCTGTGATTTTTGTCAACTCCTCAATGCTAAGTAGGGTCGGTCCTGAGGAAGGGAGAGGTACCTGAAGGGGTCAACTGACGCATGTTCCCCACATCATGTGTGAAATCTGGGCTGTTAAATGCCATTTCTTAAAGAAACATATAGGGAAGAATGCAAACAACCCTTATTTTCTGAGACTCAACCAGCAGATTTCCTCAAAATCCTGTCTCAGCTGAGATGTCAGTCTGCTATTCCACAGGTATTTATTGATACATGACTCCATTAGGAAGCTTCCTGTTTGCTGTCCACCCCATGACTGGTTTCTTGGCTCCTGTGGAATAAACCCCATAGTAGGTGGCCTCTGAGGTAGGGAGAGGGAATCCCCAAACCTTGTAAAGTGAATTTCGTGGGCACTGCCCTTGAGTTAGTGGCCCACAAAAACTAGGCTGCATGCTTTTAGCTTTTTATTTGTTTGTTTACTTTGTTTTTGCCTTATTTTTAGAAAGTAATTTAGACTAAACCATGTTTTAAAAATAATTTCAGAATTTCATGCTCTGCTTGAGGTAATTGGCTCCATGTGGAGTTCTTTTAAAAGCTAGAACCTCAGTATTGAGAGACACGAAAAAGAAAGTCATAATGGATTTCCATTTTATGATTAGGACAATGGCAGAAATTTACAAATATGATGTTCTGCCGGAGGACATTATGATTCATCACACTGGAAGTCTCAACACGGCAGCTAACTATACCTTATAGTCCTTGGTCGATCAAATTCTCCTTTCTGTCTTGCTTTGTCTACCGGTCTCCCAATATATTCCATTTTAAAGGTGGAAACAATTGAGCCTGCCCAAGAAAATAAGCTTGTAATTACAGAAAGCTATAAGGTAAATATATTTGGGCTAAGGGATAGATCTCTTATATCTCCTCATATAGAGTGGAACTTGTAATAATAATAATGATAATGATAATAATAAAAATAACAACTAAGATCTATTGAGTGTTTATTGTATGCATGACATTGTGCTAAGTGACATATCTTTTATCTCAGTTCATCCTTACAACAATCTTATGACTAAGTTACTATTACAGTATTTCTATTGTATAGGTCAGCTTTTTAGCAACTTGCCTATAACTATAACTAGTTATATAGTCAGTTCTACATCTAGTAAAGAGCTAGTTTGTGTCACTCCAGAGTGCAGGCACTAGAGAAAATGGGCTTTAAGCAAAAAATAAGAATTGAAATCCATGATGATTTGAAGTCAACAAGAAATGTTTGATCTTTAAGGGAAGCGGTGACTGTCTTCATGTATCCGTGTCTCCATGTCAACCTTGTGTTATACAGAAGTTCAGGTAACTGGAAGTTGACATTGCCCAATAATTTAGATTAAGATTTAAATTCCATTTCATTGCTTTTTCAACTCTTCCTTGACTTGCACATTTACATAGTTAGAGAGCTAGGTTACCTTTTCCTATGGTGTTTCCCATTGTACTTCAAATTTTCTGACTGTTGTGCACCTCACATTTTTATCTTAGTCTCATATTGATTAATTAATTTTTTGCTCAGAGGATTTTTTTCCCTTGTGTGTCTTCATCTCCTTTCTCCATATTTTTTTCTGAATAATCCAAGAAACTCTCCTGAAGGAGGCAGGTAGGATTCTTACTGCCTATTATTTATTCCCTTGCTCTGCCCTATACTGACTTCAGTATTTTAAGCGTTTTTTCTCTTTTGGATCCCTGATGCATTTATTTTCTTTATTCACTTTATCTCTCCTTTTCTAAACAATGTTAAACCCAGGTCTTCTAACAGAGGAAAGCCACCCCTCTAAGAAAGAGGGGACTTGAATTTCCAAGCTGCCAATTCAGCATGGCGTGGAGGAGGCAACAGACAAGAGTCCATGGAAAATTGCTGATAGGGATAGAAAAATCTTGTAGGGTGGTTCAAAACTGTGGAATCCACGCATTTTCGGGGGCTGAGTTCATTACTCACAGAAGTTTGGCAGGTTGAAGCCTGCTCACCTCTCCTGGAAAATGACTGCTTCCGCTAATGGAATTCTTCTGTTTTCCTATGGTTCTATTTTGTTATCTTTAGGCACTGAATCAAGTGGCATGTGCCGGTGGGGGTGGCCGCTGCCCCTGCTGTTACTGTCCTGGCATGGCTGTGACCCTTCTCTCTGTATCAGCATCAAGAGGATGCCGTCCTCCTGTGCTGCCCAGCAAACTCTGCTCCACCTCACAGAGCACCAGCTTGCCTCCAAATCCTTTCCTTTCACATTTAGCTGTGAAATACCCAGCACAGGAAATGAAGGTGAGAGGACCTGTAATGGATGCATTTCTGCAACCTGACGGTGACATTTTTTTTCTCTGAGATTTCTCTTTTGTTAACGAGAGTTTCAAATTCTAATGTTTCTGAAGCTAACTCCTGGCAGATGATGAATATTTTTTAAAAGCACAATTAAATTAAAGCAGACTTTGCTTTTGGTAAACTATTTTTAGTGAAATGTATAGGATAAAAAAAACCCAACCGAACACCAGCAACATGTTCAGTCTGGATGTGAAAGCACATTGTTAAATAAAAACCTGTATACATATTTTATTATCATTTAGGAAACAAACTGGTTTATTAGTTTAATAGAAATTTAGCTTTGCATAAATAAGTATGATAAAGACACCTGAAAAATCTAATTTATATAAATTCACATAAAAGGTTTTAAACTATTAAAAATGCTAATGTGCCTGAAGAATATGATGTAATTTGCATAAAATATTATGGAGGGAGTCACTGTGTAAGAGATGCTAGAATCTGAAAGAGATGTGGAATCTGAAACAAGTAGGCTCAGAAAACATTCTAAGGACTCACAGAGAATCTCCAATTTTAAAGTCAATTCCAAGTCATATAAACAACTGTAGACCCATTATCTGGTGTATAGAGTATGGTTAGAAACTCTAGTGCCCAATTACATGCTTAGCAAAGAGAAAAAGGCAGAAGGTCCTTCATTAAAGATTGACTTTAAAATGGACATTTTATTTTATGTGACCCCAATTGGCTCATAATATAAATGGTCCTAAACTTTCTTTTTTTTCTCCTTTTCCACTGAAGAGAATTATGAGTAAGAAAATGCAACCCACTGAGAAGCAAATCCTCACTGCAAACCCAATGGCTGGAATTCCTGACTTGATTTATTGCCCTGACGTACTCCCTTTCCCTGGCAGGAGCATCCTCGCCCCTGTCCAGGACCACAGAGCTATCTCCTCCACACTGCTCACCAGAGCAGTCATCCATTATCCCCTCCACTCAACAGCTGTTTCCTGCTTGCATTCTGTGCAACATGAGGCTTTTTAAAATCTTTCTTTTTAAAAAGATGTCTATATAGTTTCCCTAAGCTCCTTTTGGGAGCTAGCTAAATGACTGTTTTTCTATCCTCCTCCCCAATTACTATATTTGACACCACGGATCCAAGAATCTAGCTGTCACAGGCTTACCATCTTCATGAATTGGGTGGGTAGACCCGAGTGACAGGGGGCCACGATCCTATCAGCTTTTCTCATGGTGCCAACTCTGTGGTTGACATCGCCACTGGAGCCCCACTGCAGGGTGGGAGTCACAGAGCTTGTGTGGTTCTCTGTGCTGAGCACCCCAGAACCACACAGATAGCATCAGGCTCCAACTGGAGACCGGCTGCTGCCTTCTTTTCCTTCCAGGCAATAACATAACAGGGAATGAAGGATACATAAAAGGAACATGAATAACAGAAAGGTTGGTGCTTTTGCTAGTTCTTGCAGACCAGAGAGGCTACACAGAGACTCTTTAAGATGGGCAGACTTACATTACCAAAATGTAGTTTTCCACAGCAACAGTAATAATTCCCGTACAAATAAGTGCCATTCTCATTATCTTGCAGTCAGACTTCTGCATTTCATAAAGGGTCTTTTTCAAATTTTTAAATTATTCTTTCTATGGTTTACTTAAATTTTAAATAACTATTATAATTCTCATCTTATGTCTGCAATATTAGGAGGCAGAAGAGTAAAAGAACTTCTTTAGACAACAGGTCAGTTATTGGTAAAATCTAAATTAAAACTCAATGTCTTTTGAGTTCTCAATTTTCATCTTGTCCGTTGAACCACACAAACAATAATATTCAAAAGGCTGGGAATCATGCACTAATGCACTGCTGCCCTGTAAATTCTACAACCTTATAAATCTTTCAGCAAACTCTTGAAACATCATAAACCATAAAGTCATATTTTGAATAGTTTGTCACCAGATCTTACAGGTAAGATATTTTCTGCATTTTTTCATTGACTGTTTGTCATATTTTATAATCCAAAGTTATTATTTTGGTACTCTGGGAAATCATTTCTTAATTTGTATTTGCCAAAAAACTAGAATTACAACATATACAATACCCGTCGCTTTGGGTGCCTTTTGTTTTTGGCTGAGACCTGTCAAAAATCAAATTCTAACCTTGCTTAGCTGATAAATAAATTTTATAGTTGTCTAAAGGTTTAAAGGTTTAAAGCAATGCAGATTGAGTCAATAAGTTGATTTGGTGAGAGCGGGATGCTAATGAGTCTTTGATCCGTGCAGAGGCCAGTGAGCTCAGGCACGGCCGGGGCCTGTGCCCCTCACCCTGCCAGCTGTCTAGAAAATGCCTGCCATTGGTCACAGGGGGCACCAGGCAAGCTGGGAGTGAGGATGAAGCAGTGCAAATCCATCATCTCTCCAAATGCATCCCTCAAGTGCCTGTCCTCCACGAAACAAACCAGTAGCAGTCTCTTCCCGCTCTGAGATGGGCACATCGCAATAAAGAAACGCTCTTTAACAATGTCAGTGTTGTTTTCTAAGAGAGGCTTTTTTCTCTGGTGCTGAAAATAAATGTAGATTGGCATCTACTTCATGATTCAGGCTTTTGAAAGGAATTCTGTATGGTGACGCTGGAGGTGGGGCAAGTAAGCTTCCAATCCTCAGAAGAACTTGCTGGGTCTCAGACACTGACCGTCAGGGTGAGTGATGTCAGGCACACGATGGCAACATGAAGCAGCTGGGCTCCTGTGGCGAGGCTGAAACAACCAGCAGCAGCTGGACAAACGCTGAGATCGGGCCGTGTTTGTGGACACTGCCTACTCCCCAGGCATCCCCGACGGCAGGGACATCAAAGCCCATCACCGAGGAATAATACCCAGGGGATTTTCTGCGTATAGACCCCTCCCAAGGTGGTCACCCTGGGGACACAGGTCTTCTGTTGGCTTCATGCCTTTTGAAGATGACATCACATTGCTCCTGGACGTGCTATTTCTGGAAGTAGGTTGCATGATGGTGGAGGAAATAATTGCTTGGAGAAGGTACAATACTTCAGGCATTATAGGGGAGAGCAACCCAGAGCCTCACTGGGGCGAGGTTTCCAAGCATCTCTGTATGGTTTACATATTATGCTTTTTTCTTGCCTTTTTAAGGTTTGGGTATCTTTGGTATAACCAATGTTTAATATTGAAATCTTAATAATTTTGTTAACCAAAAATATTTACAGAAAAAGTATTTTCAAAAAAGACTGGAAAACATAGTCTGTAAGTCCAGGAGCTAGGATTATTATTATTTTAAGAAATAAACTGATGTTGAAATGGATGGCAATAAAGGGTAAGAGGAAGAGGCACGGAAACTGGGGTAGGGAGGGGACATGCCAAACATTGGAAAGAACCATTTTGTACAAGAGAATGTTCCGGTTTGTATGCAAAATGCTTGAACCCAAGACAGGACAGTGTTTTTTTCTAGCCCATTTCATATTCAAAGACAGACTCCAATATATTTTTTTAAAGATTTATTTATTTATGCATACAAGAGTTGGGTGTAGGCCGGAGGTGGAGGAGGTGAAAGGATTCACCAGAGACAGAGTGGGGAGCAGAAAAGGCAGATCTACTGAAATATACTGCTGAGGGGAGCAGCGGGAGAGGCAGGAGAGGTCTGCTGCGCCATGTGGGAAGCTCCCTGGCCGGGATCGAACTCGTGCTGCAATGGCTGGCAATAGCTTCATAGTGCTGAGATTTAACCTGTTGTGCCACCAGGGAGGCCCCAGACTCTTATTTTTAAATGAGTTTGGGCTTCAAAAATTTACTTGCAAGTCTTTTGTGCAGAATTTGGAGTGCTTTCTAGCACAGTCCTTGCTCTTCTGTGATCTTGAGGGGCTGCCCCACCTTGGGACTTTGTTTTTCCCTCCCCCTGGATTTTGGTCCCCATCTCTACATGGCTCACGGCCTCTTTTCCTCCAGGAAGCCTTCTCTGACCACAGGCTCCCACCCACCACTCTCTGAATCACGCTTGTTTGCATCATTTTTCTCCAGAGCCCTCTGATCTTCTCAAATACTATGTGAAATACATCTCCACAGGAACAAGGCTCCTGTGGGCAGGGATTTTTGTCTACTTTTTCACCAATTATTTCCAGCACCTAGAGAAGTGCCCAGGACAAAGTCAGTGCCCAATAAAGACTGGCTGAATGGCTATATTATTATTATAAAGATATTTAGTGACTGCTTTGCAGCGTGGACTTGGAGTTTAGAAACCCAGCTGGGGAGCTGTGAACAAACAGTTCACCCCCAAGTCTACTTCTCACCTGGGAAGCTGCCTTTTCAGCTCACCTCACAGCACTGCTGGGATGAACAAACGAAGCCCTGCTTGTAAAGTGATTTAACACATTCTCTCTCTAAGCCATGCTTTTTTCATCTTTAAAAGCGGAGTGTCGTATTAGCTATTCTTTAAGATCATTTCGTGCTCTTAACGTCAGTGATAATGATGGAGACAAAACCCGAGTCTCTTTCATGTAGCGTGGCGCTTGCTGTGATGGCTTCGCGCACCTGATGGTAGATGTGCTGACCTGGCACTTCCATTCTGAAGCCTCCACTCGTGCTCGGTGGTGACAGAATTCTGAGCAATGTGTTGCAAGGTCAGAGGGCTTCCTCCTTACATTTACAGTTGTCTACCTGAAAACTTCTTGTACATGCAGAGGGATGCCCAGAATTTCTGCTCTTCTGGGTCTTCCTTCGGACCCTGTTGGAATGTGATCGAGGGACTTCTCAGAGCCTCCGAGAGAAGGACTGGGGCTTGCTTCCACCTCCTTCCACTGTAAAGCTTCTCCATGCGGAGAGCTGTGACTACAGTCAGTGGGGACTGATTCTCCCAGCAAGGGGGGAGGATGCGTTGGCGCACTGGCCTCACCTTCCTTCTCTTCCTCCATAACAGCCTCGCAGCAGAGTCATCTTCACAAGCCTGCGCAAAAACACCGCTGAGTCCCTCTGTGCTGTGGCTAACCTGTCCTCAGCCAGAAAGCCTCGGTTCCCCCTCACCTTGACTAGCAATTTGTCATCCATTTTACTTTCTACCTTTCAGCGTTTCTCTGGTTTAAGTCTGGAATGTAGTCGTAAGCATACACCAAAATTTAAATTTCTAAAATTTGTTTAAAACTTCTCCTTGTATGTCAAGTAGCCTTTCCTTTACAAATCCCGAAATCACCTTTGAAATTTTAGACAAGGGCAGATGTCACCTAATGTGACTGGCAAGTGCTCGGCTCGCCATTTGTTTCTTGTGGTGGTTGTTTTCCCTTTTGCTTTTTTTCCCTCCTTTTTAAAAATCACCATCGCACTATAAAACCAATTAAAAAAAAAACTTTTCAAAGACTCTTATTTCCTGGCTGAGATATTGCAACCTCTGACTTTTTCTGAAGCATGAGATAAGACTTTCTGATTAACTGGGGGTGGGATGTTTATTCAATCTGTTCATTTTATACATTATGGATACTGCTTTTTAATTTTATGCCATGTCAGTGGCATATACTTTCTGAAATTAATAAATACAATACATACCATCAATGTGTGAAATTAAAAAAAAACATATTTCCATAGTTTGACATACAAAAATGTACTCACACACTTTTGAAATCTACTGTCAAATCATTTCACATCTGTACCTAAAGCAAACAGACATAATGCTAACAGCTTGTTAGAATTCAGAAATGCCACCCGCTAATCAGCCCACCTGTGGCATTCTCAGTCCATCTTGCAAGCTGCATAGCCTGCTGCCAAGAAGCTTGACAAGAAAATGTATATTAAATTATTGAAAAAGATTGGAAATATTGTACGGTGTGGGATAAAGAGAACGCGCGACGTGTGGCCAATGACATACTGCACCTTTTCATTCTAATGCCTGCCTGGAGGTGACCTAGCTTCATTCCCATTTGCCATAAATTATGGAGCTATTTGCTAAATCTGTGGATGCAAAATCGGCAGCGAAGTTTTCATTGTTTCTATCAGGTGTTGTTAGGTGTAGTTGGTATTGGCTAAAAAGAAAACTAAGAAAAAAAGCAGAAAACACATTTTGACTGTAACAAACCATTTTCATACAATTCCATCTTGCTGTTCAGAGTAAACAAAAGAGGTTTCCTAACATTCCTGACCCTCTTTAGGAACCACAGTCGGCTGATGTATACCATCACTAAGCATTATTTAAAATTCTCGGGAAATGAACTTTCGATCTTTCTTAGCAAAAAGTCAAATAAAATGCAAAAGTGAGTCGAATGGGGCAGCAGATCATGGAACAAACCATGGGTCCACTGCCCATGCTTGGAAGCTTTTGAAATTGGGAGCTAGGAAATCCGGGGCTAAGCTCGACATTGCACAACATGATTACATTTTTACCAATGATTAATTTCTATAGAATATCAACTAATGTGTTCACAGAACTATCTTCTCTGGGGTCTGTGAGTAAGAAATGTGACTTTAGCATCTGTTCTTTTAAGGCTATTTGCTCTGGGAAGGCAGTGTGTTTTGCCATAAATCTAGGTCATTAATTTGTATCTGTTCTTTGTTTATTTAAGAAACAGGACAAAAGGGCAGCTGCTGAAACATTTGGCTGTGCCGAGGGGTAGTGGGCTCAACATGCTGGAGTTCTGCACATGACCAGCTTGAGTTTGTATCCACAGCTACAGGACAGAACTTTATGGGAACACTTTGCCAAGCCATGTGGTGTTCGGCTTCCCTTTGCATCAATACTCTTTTAATTACCTGATCCGGGAGGGGGGGAAGTTAGAGAAAAGTGTCAGTGCAAAATCCTAGTAACCTGCTGAGAATCAGATTTTTTTTTTAATCAGTATGGTTTAAAATGCCTGGCAATTATTCTAGAACATCAATATAAATCCTGCAACTGGCCTGCAAAGGTAACACTATGACCTATATAATTTGATGTTTATAAACTGAAGCATAATAATATCCAGGAAATTGATTGCTAGCATTCAATGCTCTAAAATTGGCCATTAAGTACAGATTCATTTGAAAGGGATTATTATTATTATGAAGCGTTGCAGAGGTTTTATTTATTATCATAAACCTAATGGACTCAGTAAATAAGGTGTATTTAAAAAGATAATTTGCTGCTTGTTGATACGGAATTCTAAGCACTTTAATTCAAATTGATACCAACACATAGAAGTGTTTTTAAGGCCGATGCAGTTTAAGCTACTCCAAATAAGCAACATGGAAGCAGAATTCCTTGGCTTTGGGAAAAATAGTAATAATAATAACAATAATAATAATAATAATAATAATAATAATAATAATAATGTGACAGGAACATCAAGGAAGATTTGAAGTTTATATTTCAAAATCACAAATTTTTTGTGTAAAACTGCTTATGAAAAATACAAAAACAAAAGTAAAATTCATTATAAATGAATGTTAAGTTTCAAAGAAAAATTTTTGCCTACAATCATGTTTCTTTTGGATGAAATTTAATGTAACTTTTGTATTTTTCTAGAAATCTCTTACTGTGAGAAAGTGTGGCCACTTTATTAATCTCAGGAGTTTGTGTGTCTCAGCCTGAGGGCCTGTGGGGTGAGACGTAAATGACTTAGGGGTCCCAGCAACCCTCCTGTGGTGTTGCTCAATCTGTCAGATGTACACTGGAAATTAAATACTTATCTGGGCTGAGATTTAATTTTTGTTGATGTTGAATTTTTATGTGGATAAAAATGGTTTTGTTTTTCCCAGATGCTCTCTTTTGAGGAAGTTATAACTGAAATTTTGGTCAGCACTCAGAACTGCTCTTGCAATGCAAAATCCTCAAGATCCTTTCTGGGAAAACGCTGGGAACCTGAGGGATGAGCTGGCACTCGTGTCTGTTGGTCTCGCCCTGGGCAGCAGGCAGTGGGAGCAATTGTGTGAGAGGGACCCAGACAGTGTATTTAGAGACCAGGATCTAAGAAAGACCATTAGAAAGAGACTTAAGCAACACCAATCTTTCATTTCTCCTTCTGCTTTGCATTTATAATTAGGGTAACATGTAGATTCCCGAAGACTCGCTCTCAGAATAAATCTGAACTTGGTCCAAAGAAAGAGTGTGCTCTTTCCCATCATCACATTGTTTTGTGTTAAGGTGGTAGAGAGAAAAATTTAAGAAGTGTCAAACCACATTATTCTTAGGAAGAGCTGAAAAGATTCTCCTCTTAACGTCAGTGAAAAAGAGAAGAAAATCAAAATCAACTAGAGGAAATAGTTCATAACGTTTCTTATATTCTGAGACCGATCAGAGAAGAGAGCAGATGAAAGATACCTCCTGAATGTGTCCCTGCCAGAAACTTGGTGTCAGACATATACCACCGTCGTGCAGTCACCACAAACCACTGCATGGTCGCTAAGCCAAGGTCTACCCAGCACCTCTTGCAGGGGAAACCAAGGTCTACCCAGCACCTCTTGCACCGCAAACCACTGCATGGTTACTAAACCAAGGTCTACCCAGCACCTCTTGCAGGAAGGAATCTACTGGATACTGTAACACTTGGAAAATACAGTAAGTTTATAATTTTACCTGGAATTATGATATATCAAGTATCTAGGCTTAGATTAATTTAAAACTATTTTTTTTTGGTAAAATAAAGGAAACTGAGTTGAGATTATTCTTAAAAATAGGGGAAAATCCTAAGAAAATATTCGTTGGAAGGAAACTGCTGGTTCACAGCTGAGCTGGGCACAGAATAATTTGTGCTTGCCTCATCTGGCCACTATGCTTTTGTTCTATTAATCCCTTTATGTTTTCTTTTTGTTTGACTCCATTTAAACTCCTTTATTCTTCATAGTGTCCCCTACTCCTCAAGGGTGTAAAGGATGAACACACATACACACACACACACACACACACACACGCATACGCACACGCACACTCACACAGAGAGAGAGAGAGAGAGAGATGTGAGATTCCCAACCACCTAGGATAACTGAAAGATATCTATCCAGTTCTTTATTAAGTTCTCAATGATCATAGGGAAATATATATGTAAAGATAAATATAAATATAATATTATATTTATATGAGATAGAGATTATCTGAGTTTCTTTTCCTCTGCCTAGAACTCTTCTATTCTCTAGTTTTACTCACTTTTCAGTTTTTCTCCAACATCCTTTGGCAGCTAAGTTCCTCAACTTTTCTCTGTCTTTTCCTCCCTAACCCAATTCAGATGCTCTCCATCTGATCTTCTTCCCCAGGGTGGTTTTGGCCTTTGGGATGCAGTCTAGGTGTTAAATGAATGATTATTCATTGTGATCTCTAAGCATGAAAGTCCTCTTCTCCTTATAGAGGCACCTCTCCCTGGAGAACAGTTTGGCAGCATTTTTCTCAAAGTGGAATAAAAAAATGCATCACATATTAAAAAAAAGCAAACCACATGGCATCTCTCAGGAGACTTTTGATGCAGGTTCTGTTTCCATAAAGAGAAGATGCATATTATAGTGGGAAAAGAATTGAACTAGGACTCAAGACCTCCCTTCCAATTCTGGCTCAGCTAATTACTAACTAGAAGATCTTGTGCAAGTCACTTTCCTCTTTGGGGGTCTTAGATACCCAATGAAAAACTAGTAGATGGGACCATAGAACATCCAAAATTCTTCCAGCTCTAACACCACTTCAGACTAGGAAATTATGCCCTTATCTATTAAAAGGAGACTTTTATCAAAACTGGGATTTGATGCCCTGTCAGTAGGTAACTCAAGCCTTTATCCTTTGGCATTTTACCTTCAAGTCACAGTGAATTTCCTCTCATTAACAAGACTTCTACAGGAAGAACATTTCTATAACTGTAGTTAGATCAACACATAATTCTTTCCTTCCTTCCTTCCTTTCTTTCTTTCTTTCTTTCTTTCTTTCTTTCTTTCTTTCTTTCTTTCTTTCTTTCTTTCTTTCTTTCTTTCTTTCTTTCTTTCTTTC
>PVIJ01010903.1:0-57690 GCA_004024925.1 Scalopus aquaticus | reverse complement strand
AAGATGTGGTACATATACACAATGGAATACTATTCAGCATGGAAAGAAGATAAACACATGCAATTTGCAGCGACATGGATGGAATTAGAGGGGATCATACTCAGTGAAATAAGCCAGAAAGAAAGAGAAAAATATCGAATGGTTTCACTTATAACAGGACTACAGTGAGGCCGGGTGGGAGAGAGACAATCAGGGGGGTGGGGAGGAGGGAGACGGAGGGAGGGAAGGGAAAGGACACAAAATGGAATAGAAAAGAACACAAGGGACCATGGAGATGGATCACGGGTGAATTGGTGGTGGGCTACCCAAGGGGAATGCAAAATGTAAAAGACATAAATAACAATAAAAATATATATATTATATATATATATAAAAAGAAAATATGGTATATATACACAAAGGAATAATGCTTAGTAATCAAAAGAGATAAAGTTATGTCACTTGTGGCAACTTAGATGGAGCAGGAAGGGATTATGGTAAAAGAAATAAGCCAGAAGGAGTAAGATAAATACTGGATAATGTCATTTATATGTGGAATTAGAGAAAGCAAGCAAAGGGTCGACAGAGGCAAACTTTGAAATCAACCTTTGAAAGCTAACCAAAGAAAAGAGACATCCAGAGTGGCAGGGGGAGGGACGGAACCGGGGTGGGGTACGGGGAGCACAATGACTATGGTGGAGGATTATGGTGCTTTCGTTATGGAGGCGTTATGATGACTACATCTGAAGAGGGAGATCCTACACTACCAAAAACACGAACAAGGATGTAAACCAATGGCTTAATAAGAGAAAACTAATAAAGAATTTAAATTTAAAAAAGAGGTATTGTAGTTTTCTCATCTATCCTTTCTTCTACGCCAAACTTTTTGTGGCAAAATGATAAACATAAAATAGATTTCTAAAGATTAAACCGAGCACTTAACTCTAGTTTTTACAACGATTCTTATACATCTTTGGGAAGCTTCCCAGAATGTAACTTAATTTCTCCTGAGCCACAATTTAATGGAATATTTCATTGGGTGGTTTGGTTATTCATCTGCTGTTTCTCTTTCTCTACTTTCTCCATCAACGATTTGTACCATCTCACAAAATCAGCTATGGATACGATGTAGGTGGTTATAATAAAGTGTTACCACCCCTCCTGGCTTGACTAAGACAGCTGCAATTTATGCTTGTTGTCTTTGTGTATGTATTAAACTGTCTAAGTATTATCAAAGGATCCTGCTTTGGATGATAAAATTATACTGTCACTCATTCATTCCCTAATCCAACCATAATTTCTTGTTCAACTTTTAGATATCCCAAAGACCTCAAAATTCCAATCTTAACCCAATCTATTCTTCTAACACCTAGACTTGCAAGGTGTTTTTTGTGTTAACTGTGTCTCCAATTTACCAATCAAATGACTGAGTTATTAAAAAAAATTGTCTTCTTTTCCATGTAAAATGATTTCTCATCTTTTCAGTGATTCATATCTCAGACTCAACCCAAACGTTCCATTCCTAATCCCATTGCCACTAGTTTAGTTTAGGGTTCCTCTCGTGTGCTGCTGAATATGTTTCTTAACTGCCTTCATTCCCTTGCTTCTCCAATTCACCTGTACAGTCTCATTACACTAGTGAAATCTTTGGGGGAACGGAACCATAGGAAGAACTCTTTGTGTTGCCTGCCTTTGAGATATATATATATTTGGTATGTTGTAGGAGCTCAATGATATTTTTTGAATAAAAGAACAAATAATCACGAGTTAGAGTAATCTTAAACAAGCCACTATTTATGCCTAAGATCTATTTTAAACTATTCCTTAAATAATCCCCCTATATTGCCTACAAGACAAAGTCGTGCTTTCTCCATATCCGAAAGCCTTCGTGCCTTGGCACATCATCTGTTCATTATGCCTGTATGAGCATCTGGATCCTGTGCCAGAGGGCACTACATACGCAAGGGGCACACCCTTCCCCACATTTTCTTCTGCCTTCACACTCTGGCCCTCTATTACCTTGATGCCAATCTTTCCCCTCCTAAACTTTTCCCACCCCATCTTCTAAGGGTGTGATAAATCACTAAATAAAGGGAGAAATTATTTAATATTGATACAAATTGCAAAGTTCACTCCTAGGGTTTGCTGAGGATTTTTCTGTTGTTTTATTCTTCTGTTGTTTCCATTCGGAGTCGGCAATACCTGGGAAGGGGGGTGGGGGGGAACCTAGGAGGTTTGTATTTTTTTTTCTAAGTCTCTAGAAGATGGTTTAATTTTTTTAATTTATTCAACATTTTTATATTAAGTGAATTTTTTTTTTGTGCCAGATACTGGCTAAAATAAGACATTTACAACACTCATGGAATTGGAAGATATTTTAAACAACTAATACACACATAAGTACATAATTACACATTATAATAATTTTAATAGATACAATGTACAGAATGGGGTGGGGGCATAAAGAGGAAGCTTTACTTTAGATTGAGGCTAGGAAAACAACTCTGTAAGGGAACTACATTCTAGCTGAGACCTGAACGATGAAGTTAGTTAGTTAGCCAGATTGAAGAGAGGAAAGTTTTTCAGGTAGGCAAGAAAGCCCTTAGATGAGAAACACACCCAATATGGAGGTGAGTGAAGAGAATGGGGGCAGAATAGCAAGACAAGTGGTTGGAGAGATAGCAGGAGTCAAATCATGTTGGTTTACTGGATTGTGACAAGGTTTTTAAAATTACATTTCAGGTTAATGATAAAAATTTTATGTAGAATGATATGATTCTTTTTTTCTTGGTGGTTTATAATGTTGTATATTTCAGAGGTATAAGATCCCAACTCCTCAGCCTTTTACAAATAATGTATTTCATCTTTCTAAAATGAGACAAGATAAAAAATAAAATGCCCAAAGAGGTGATTGAGTTCCTCAGACTGCCCCACTCTGCAATAGTTTTTAGTCTTAAAATTAATATAAAATATTCCATATGATATATTCTTTGTATTTCTATGATTCTACTGCTAAACTCTTTTCTCTAGGATCTTTATAATAGATATTATATAAAAAAGGTCATCACCAAAACAAAATTAATGCTGTTATATAAGTCTTCTGAAATTTCTTTTTTTTTTTTTTAAGATTTATTTATACAAGCTGGGGTACAGGCCAGAGGTATGGGGCGGCGAGAGGGCTCACCAGAGACAGAGCGGGGAGCAGAACAGGCAAATCAGAAATACACTGCTGAGGGGAGCAGCGGGCGAGGCAGGAGAAGTCTGTCGCACCATGTGGGACTCTCCTAGGCTGGGCGTCGAACCTGTATCGCGCGCCACTGACAGCTCCACAGTGCAGCGCCCAACCGCTGCACCACCAGGGAGGCCCCCTCTTCTAAAATTTCAAGATAGAAAAAAGTTTGAGGTCCTCTTGTGCCTGACTGTTTTTGAATGAAGAATATAAAAGTAAATATCAAGAAGTACAAATAAATATCAATAATATTGTAACAAATGGAATACTGGTAAATATAGAATTGTTTTATTTGTGTACTTAACTCTTAGCTTTTAGACTTATTTAGGGAAAACTAACTTCATAATTTTAGCTCCATTTATAATTAATTAGTTAATATAATTATTTATTTTTAAAGGCACATTTTTTTTCCTCTTTTTAATTTTATTTCTGTGCAGAAGAACTGGGCATAGGTCAGAGGTACAGGATTGAAAAGATTCACCAGAGACAGAGTAGAAAGCAGAACAGACTTATCTACTGAAATACACTGCTGAGGGAAGCAGTGGGTGAGACAGGAGACATCTGCTTTGCTATGTGAGAAGCTCCCTGGCCAGGTATCTAACTCATGCTGCAGTGGCTCTGGATAGCTTCATAGTGCTGCCACTAAACCCGTTGCACCACCAGGGAGACCCCAATATGAATGGCTCTTAAAAGCAGTGTTGAATGAAAGGAGTTAGTCACCAAAAAAATACACAGGTTACATTTATAAGAATGCCCTGATAATGAAGTTTCTCTTCAGGACTTTATTTTCTCCAGTGTATACCCTTTGCTCCTTTGTTATAGTTTAACTGTCTGTATAAGTGTGGGTTTATTTCTGGGCTCTCAGTTCTATTCTATTGGTCTGTGTGCCTGTTTTTATTCCAGCATACCATGTCGTTTTGATTATTATAGCATTGTAGTACAGTTTGTAGTCTGTGGATAGGATATTACCATCTTTTCTATTTTTTGGTCATGATTACTTTGACTATTCAGGATCTTTTGTGGTCTGTATTAGTTTCAGTAATGTTTTTTTCAATTTTTTGGAAATATATGATTGAAACTTGATAGAGATTATACTGAATCTGAGTATTGCTTTTGGCAAGATGGACATATTGACAATTTAAAATTTTCCAATCCAGGATAAGGAATAACATTTCATATCTTTGTGTCTTCTATTTTTTTTTTGAACAATTTTCTTATAGCTTACATTTATAGGGTATTCACATCCTTTGTTTAGTTTACTCCTAGTTATTTCTTTTTGATGTAATTTTAAGTGAAATTATTTTCTTGATTTCACCCTCTTCCCACTTGTTTGCATTATGAATAATAATATATTGCATTATGAATAGATTTTATTATTTATTTATTTATTTATTTGCATAAAAGACCTTGGGTATACCCCAGAGGTGTGTGTGGGGTGTGTGTGAAAGGATTCACCAGAGACAGAGTGGGGTGCAGAATATGTGGATCTACTGAAATACATTTCTAAGAGGAGCAGGGGACAGGACAGGAGTTGTCTGCTGGGCCATATGTGGGTTAGCTGTCTGGCCTGGGATCAAACTCAGTCCTTAGTGGTAAGAGTGCTGAGACTTCACCCCTAGGCCACCAGGGAGACCCTGAATTGATTTTATAACCTGTCATTTTACTGTAGTGATTTTGTTTAATTTGTAGTAGTCTTTAGGATTTTCTATGTATATTTTCCTGTCATCTACAAATAATGAGTTTTACTTCTGTCCCAATTTTGATCCTTTTTATATCTTTCTCTTGCCTAATTAGTAGGACTAATCTTAAGGTGTCCAATACCACATTGCATAGTAGTGGTGAAAATGAAGATCCTTGTTTTGTACCAGATCTTGGTGGAAAAACTCAATTTTTAACAACTGAGAATGATGATAGCTTTGCATTTGTCTAAATTGCCTTTATTATGTTAAAGTATGTTCCCTTTAGCCCAACTTTGAGTATTGTTATCATAAATGGGTTTTGAATCTTATCAAATGCTTTCTCTGTATCTATTGATATTATAATAAAATTTTTCTCTTTCTTTTGTTGATATGGTGAATTATATTGTTTGACTTTGGTATGTTGAACAATCCTTGCATCTCTGAAATAAATCCCATTTGGTCAATGTGTATGATTCTTTTATATATTGTTGACTTCAGTGGGGTGTCTATTTGTTTTGTTTAATGTCTCTTTTGCTATCCAGAAGCTTTTTAGTTTGATGTAATCCTGGCTGTTTATTCTACTTCACTTTCTTTGCTTTGGGGGATGTGTCTTTAAAGATTTTATTGAGATGTATGTCGTGTAGTGTTTTGCCTATATTTTCTTCTATATATTTTACATTCAGGTCTTTTATCTGATTGGGAGAAAATTTTTGCACACAATACAGCCAATAAGGGACTCATCACAGAAATGTACAAAAAGCTCACATGACTCAGCAAAAACAAAGTAAACAGTCAAAAAATGGGCAGAAGAGCTAAAAAGATACTTCTCCAAAGAGGAAATGCAAATGGCCAATACATATATGAAAAAATGTTCAACATCACTTATAATCAGGGAAATGCAAATCAAAAACACAATGAGATACCACCTGACACCAATGAGAATGGCATACATTAAAAAAAAAAAAACAGGGAACAACAAATGTTTGGTGAGGATGTGGAGAAAAAGGAACTCTACTGCACTGTTGGTGGGAATGCAAACTGTTCCAACCACTATGGAAAGTTGTATGGAGGTTCCTCAAACTGCTAAAAATGGAGCTTCCATATGACCCAGCAATACCACTTCTGGGAATCTACCCAAAGACACAAAAACATTAATTCAAAAGGATACATGCACCCCTATGTTTATTGCAGCATTTTTTACAATAGGTTAGATATGTAAACAACCCAGATGCCCAAAAATAGATGACTGGATCAAGAAGACGTGGTACATATACACAATGGGATACTATTCAGCAATCAAAAAAGATAAACACATGCAGTTTGCTCAACATAGGTGGAGCTAGAGGGATCATGCTCAATGAAATAAGCCAGAAGGAAAAAAATAAAATATTGAATAGTTTCACTTATAGGAGAAATATAGGGGAACCCAAAAAGAGATCAGAAGGAGAAAATAACAACAAAACAAAAACAAAAACTAGCAGGCAACCATAAATGAGAGATATTCAGCAAGGGAGGGGGGAGGATAAGGGTTCAAAATGGAGGAGAAAAGAGCACAAGGGGCTATAGTTATGGTCCACGGGTGAATTGGTGGTGGGTAACCTATGGGGATTACACAATAATGTAAAAGATATAAATAAAAAATATATTAAAAAATATAGTGTTGACTTCAGTTTACTAGGATTTTTGCAAGGATGTTCAACAGGGAAATGGGCCTGTAGTTTTCTTTTTCTGCAGTGTCTTCAACTGGTTTTGGTGTTAAGGTAATATTTTGACTTCATAAAGTGTGCTTGGAAGCATTCCCTCTTCAGAAATATTTTGGAATAGTTTGAGAAGGATAGATAGTATTTATTATTTGAAGGTTTGGTAGAACTCACTAGTGAAACTGATTCTAGATTTTTGGTTTTTTGGAAGACTGTCGGAGGCCGGCTCCGACCGAGGTTGGGTTCCCGGGGGTGGTGGGGAAAGCGTCGTTGGCGGCGGCGGAGGGTTCAGTGGGGAGAAGGGGGTGGGGAGCGAGTGGGGAGAAGAAGGTGGGGAGTGAGAGACAGCACACACCAGAGAGTCTGGTCAGGCAGTTCCACTTTATTCTTGGAGAACAGGGTTTTTAAAGCATGAGAAGAATTAACTACCGGCAATGACAGGGTGATTACAGATATTCAAATACATAAGCAATTACATAGTTTGAGGGGAAATCAAGGATCTTTTGAAGAATGTCTCCTATCTGAGGTAAATTTCGGCAAGGTAAAGGACATAGTCTTCAACCTTTGCCCTAGGCCTAGGGTGGAAGCTGCTGTCTCCATTCCTATTGTCTGAAGCCAAGACCAATGATAAAAGAAACATCTTTATGCTAATCTCGGGAGGAACTAACATAAGCTGATTTTATCAGGCCAGGAAGGGAAATAGGGGAAGGGGTTAGTTGTCCTTTGTTCAAACATTAGCCCTTGAGGGGCAAGGAAACTTCATTGTTTCAAGGATATCTCGCTTCCAGGAGCTAATGAGTAAGGCCAATGAATGCAGGCATGGTGGAAAAACTTAGTGACTGTTCTCCTGAAATTATACTTAAATTTATTTGCAAGAAGAAATATCGCATCCTGACTTTGGGAACACTTCTTTGAAGGCTCCCCCCATAGAGTGACCTTGTCAAGACAATATGGGGGTCTAGGTTGCGACAGAAGACTTTTTATATTATGTTGCTTGTAATTGGACTGTTCAGGTTTTTCACTTCTTTCTGATTCAGTCTCAGTTGGGTATTTCTAAGAATTTGTCCATCTCTTCTAGATTATTCAATTTACTGGTATACAAATGTTCATGGTAAACTTTTATGATCCTTTGAATTTGATATGTCTGCTGTAACTTCTCTTTCATTTCTGAGTCTGTTCATTTGAATTTTCTCCCCTTTTTCCTTTGTGATCTGAGCTAGAGGTTTGTGCTTTTTTGTTGATTTTTTTCAAAGAACAAACTTTTGATTTCATTAATCTTTTAGATTATCTTTTTCATTTCTATTTCTTTTATTATTTGCTCCTTTATTATTTCTTTTCTTCTATTGGATTTCAATTTCTTTGGTTCATCTTTTTCTAGTTCTTTAAGGCAGGAGATAAGATTATTTGAACTTTTTTTTGTTTCTTGATGTGGGCTTACATTACTGTGTAGACCTTTCTTGGATTTGGTTTTGCTGTGTCCCATAGGTCCTGAAACATCAAATAATTATTTGGAGAAAGCTGTCTCAATGAAATAAAAATGCAACACTTAGAATCTTCATATTACTGTGACTATAACTACCTAATTTATGATTTTTAAGAACTTCAGTTTTTTAGTCTATATATTGAATTATGTCTGTCAATAAACACAAGTTTAATACAAGAAAAATATAATTTAAAAGAATATATGAAAAGGGGTTAATACACAATGTTCACAAATCCCCCAACCCTCAAAGAATGCTCTCTCATCTTCTTTTCTATGCCTTTGGCATTTGCATATAAATGATTATGCTTTATAATCATTCTAGCATGTAGACAAACTTCAATAAGGTAATTATATGACTAACTCTATATTGAGGAATTCACTTTCTGCCCTAGAGGTTCCCACCAGTGTTGTTTATTATGGAATCTTGAATTTTCCATGGTGTTTGGCCAAAAAAATGCATGGCACTGTGCCTCGTGAAGGTAAACCTGAGGAGTTAAGGGGTGATCTGCTGGTTGGGTGTAATTGAACACCAACAATTTAAAGTTTTTTTTTAAATAAATTATGCTCATCTGAATCTGATTTTTATAAGTTAATCATATCAAGGAAATGCTAATTACAATTAAATGAAAATGTGTTTTTAAAAAATGCTTCTCTTCTATACATAATTTCTTTTGCCAATCAACAAAATGTTGTTCATTAATTCTTTTGTTAAAAATGGAATACTAGTCCCTATCAATGTTGTTGATACACCAGAAAAGCTACCCACCTGAAATAGAGGTAATAATTAAAGAAACCATTTTGAAATTATCCTCTTATATGAAGGCACATGAAACTCTATAGACCTTATGTCTCATTACAGCTCCCAGAACAATATGTAACTGAATGGAACACATAGAAACATCGAACTGATACTTTCTACAGAAATGTAGACTGTCATTATACAGTCTTTCCAAATTGTTCCTATGGACAAATTTTAATAGCCATTTGGGAAAACTTAATTTTTCCAGGAAATATTTGAAAATAATAAAAATTAAAATTTCTGAGGTAACTTAATGAGGCATTTATTTATGCCAGATATTAAGTTAGCCAGTAGGAAATTATTACAATAATATCTTTACTACTTTGCATGTCTAAGAATACACCTTCTCCTCTAGATCCCTTACTAAATCCTGAACTAATTTGTCAACACAATGGAGTTCTAATTAGAATCCTATAGAAGTTTTTGGAAGCTGGAACACAATTCTAAAATACAACTAAAATACTACATGCTGAACTGAAGAATGTTTAGGGGAAATAGTGTAAGATAGGCACTGTCGGATACTGAACCATGAACCTGTAAATACCAACCATCACTTATTGAACATTCATTATGGTGAAATGACACTTGAATTGTATAAGCAGTGACTACTGTGCATCCCAATAAAGTGTACATCTTGGATGGACTAGTCACCTGGCAGCAGATTGGTGTCCCTCTAAAGGAGAAGCAGCATTTTTTTCTCAGTGGAATAGACATAGACATACTGTATTTGAAGTTACCATTATGCTCCAGTTCTGCTAGTACCACTATCATTGATTCATTGAAGACTGTTTTCTACTATGGTGTCCCAGACTTTATTTTTGATCAAGGGACTTAACTATTTCAACAGATATAAAATGATGCTTGGTATTCTCTTGATTTACCAATCTTACTACATACCCTATGACCCACAGCACATTATTGATAGGGTCACCATATGTTCTCATTTGTGTAGGATGGCCTTGGTTTTTGCTTGCTGCTCTAGAACAATTATTCACATTGTTCCCTTTTGCTCTCAAAAGGTCTGTATTTGGATGATAAATTATATGGTTATTTTATTTATTGACATTTCTGTTATAGTTTTAACTGGGAAACCACCTTTTTATTTTTTATTGTTTTTTAAATTTTTTTTTATTATTCATATCTTTTACATTATTGTGTATTCCCCATTGCAGTGCTATCCTGCAATATTCAGTATTTGGTCTGTATCCTACATATACGGTGCTGTTCATCTTACATATAGAATGTTCTGATCCAGGAACATAATTATGCATAACCCTCTTGCATTATTTATTTATTTTTTGCTTCCTATGCCCAAAACTTGCACTCTGCTGGTTGGAAATATTTATTGCTCAAGAGACGTGGATTAGATATTTATATATTAAAAAAATTTACTCTAATACTTAATGGCTTAAAATAATAATCATCATTTATAATTTATCAAGATTTCTCAGGTGAAAAATTTGGGTGTCTTTTTTTTTCAGTTGTTATTTTTATTTACGTCTTTTACATTTCTGTATATTGCCCGTAGGTTTCCCACCACCAATTCATCCATGTACCGTCACCACAGTCCCCTATCATCCCCTCTTCCCCATTCTGAGCCCCAGTCCTCCCCTCTTTCTTGCTGATTGTCCCTCTTGTATCTGATTCCCCTATATTCCTGTTATTAGTGACACCATTCGATATTTTTCTTTTTCCTTTTGGCTTATTTTGCTGAGCATGATCCCTTCTAATTCCATCCACGTTGCTGCGAATTGCATGTGTTTAACTTTTTTGAATGCTGAATAGTATTCCATTGTGTATATGTACCACATTTTCTTTTGGGTGTCTTTGAATGATTCTGGTTTGAAGTTTTTCATGAGATTGCAGTCAGATGGTAGTGGGGGCTGGAGTCATCTCCAAGGCATCTTCATTCAAAAGTCTAGTGTGTGGACTGGGGAAACTAGAACTGATGGCATCTTTCTCTGCAATCTCTTCTTGTTCTGTTTCTAACATGGCAAAATCCAGAGTAGCTCAGACTTCTTAGCATACATGGAGAGAGAGGGAGAGATTGTGAGGAGGAGAGAGGAAGAGAAAACACTCTGTTGGACAAGATAATTACAAGGACTAGGTTTTGGAGGGAGGGACATAGTCCTGACTTCTTAGTGGTGGAGTATTGATAGAACATTAGAAGATAAGTATGTGGAACACAATATATATTGATGCTACAATAAAATAAAATCTATCTGACGTAAATCTTTTAAATTCAAAACAGACTCAGAGCTGGCTCATGAGCATATGCCCTCCGTAGTCACACAGGCCCTATACTTAGAAAGGGCCCGTGCTTGCTTTGTGCTCTGCTATTTGCATCTTAAAACTCTTAATACATTTTTAACAAGGGTGTCTCATTTCATTTTGCACTGGACTGCAAATTATGTAGTGGTCATGGTGAGAATATAATCTGGCTATTTCAGATTCTTTATTCATTGAGCAAAAAAGAAAGAAAATAGTATGGTATTCACTGTGGTGATTAACTCTAGGGAGAGAGAGGTCACTTAGAACTACAGACATAGATCGGATGTGTCATTTAGTGCATGGAAAACTAAAGAAAGCCAAGGGAAATACACCAAGGGAATACAACTTTTAGCAATAAAAATTTTCATCATCCCTTAAAATGCTGGCTGAAGGCAAAAGAATTTTAGTGAAAGAAACAAGACACTTATTAAATAAAGTCTGGGAACTCTGCAAAATCAAGAACTGTAGCCTGTGATTGCATTTTGTTATTATTATTATTAATTATTTATTTATGCATACAAGAACTGGGGTGTAGGCCAGAGGTTCAGGGGGTGAGAGGATTCACCAGAGACAGAGTGGGGTGCAGAACAGGCAGATTCACTGAAATACAGTGAGTGAGATAGGAGAGGTCTGCCTCACCATGTAGGCTAGCTCCCGGGCTGGGATGGAACTTTTGCTAAAGTGGTAGGTTGATAGCACCGAGTTTTTAACTCCTGCACCTCTGGGAGGTCCATTATTGCATTTTAGTCCATGTATTTTCATGTACATATTCATTAAATTTTATTACTCTTCTTTCTTATCCCTTAATCCATTTGTATGTATATGCATGCATTATATTTATATTATTGGTTGTTAACTCCTCCATTTAGTCAACAGCCTACATAATAAACAAATGAGATTATGACAAAACTAAAGAAAGAATAGATATAAGTTTGACATTCTGTGTCATAAAGTTTATGCTAATTAATGAGAATCTGAATTGATCATTTGGGGGAAGTAGTGAGCATATTTTCAGTTGTCAGAGTGTTAATTGTAGTGTATATTGGCATTATAATTACATTGTGAGGTGTGCGTGTGTGTATGTGTGTGTGCGTGTGTGAGCACATACCACCTATGAGAATTATATTTGAGGAATACCTCATACTATGGAATCCAACTTGGCTTTTACTCTAGAAACTAGAAATGTCAGGTATTTGTTTTCCTGGCTGTCTTGCAGCTAAGGTGTATGTGAATAACATAAGTCTTTGTCAATCATGTATTGAATAAAAGTTGGTGATACAAAAATATTTATTCTGATTATGGATTACATAAGTGGTAATAACTCTATCCATAGTTTCTGATTTTGTGGCATCCTGCAACTTTTGGCTAAGTAACTCCAGCCCTCATTCTCCAGCCCTCTGGGTGAGTCAGTAAGATGCTCATAAGTCCCTCTTTTCTTTAAATGGTGGCAAAATGTTATCAGGTTTACAACATTGTTTATGATTTAGAGGTATAATATCTCCCACTTACAGTGTAGCATGTCACACCCACCACCAAAGTACTCACAGTCCTCCAATACAGTGCATGTGCTCTCTCCACATCTGCTTACTTCCACCCCCTTCCCCATTGGTGACCTAACTTCTGCAGGCAGATTTCTAGGTCTGTCACTGGTTTCACTTTATCTGCCCTTTTTTGTTGCTGTTCTCTATATTCCACATATAAGTCACACCATCGGTATTTCTGTTTCGCATTCTGACATTTCACTCAGCACAGTCTCCTCCAATTCCATCCATGTTGCTATAAATGACAAGAGTTTATCATTTTTAATATACTTTTTTTCTTTTAATTGAGGCCAGAGTCAATATTTGCTGCTTGCAATTACTTACCCCGACTAATACATATGGGAAGATAATTACAAAGCACAAGTGAAACTGAAATATACCAATAGAATACCATTTTTAAGAATGGGGAAGGGAGTTATCCATAGTAAAAAGAGCGGCAAATCTATACAAAAATGCTAACAGTGCTTATAGCTGGTTCATCTTTTCTTGTTCCTTTCCTCTTGCTCCTCCTTCTAGTGCTTCTCTCCCTCCTCTTCCTTTGTCCTCTCTACTTCCTTCCCTTATTCTCTCCTTTCATATCTTTTTTTTCTTCTCAAAGCATCTTTTCTTAGATTCTCTTATTGTATATAGATTAATTATTTGAAATATCTTTAGTACTTGTTAAAATGGGAGGCAGACAGTTTATCTTTATAGATTTTAACAAATTGTAGAGAAGAATAAGAAATCAGAAATTAAGTCATAGACTACCTCTCTAGTTCTTTAGTAATTTCTCTTTCCCTACAGTTAATCACCACAGCGAATGCCACAAAAATTTTCTTACATTTTTGTCCAATGAATGAAGAGTCTGAAATAGCCAGGTAATAATCTCAGCATGACCACTACATAATTTGTAGTCCAGTCCACCCTTATTTATACAGGGTAAAATATTCAGGACCAGAAAGATCACACAGTCAAATAAATCAAAAACTACTAACACAGCAATTTCAAGGTGGAGTTGGCACAGAAATACAGATGTATGTCAATACGTCAGGCCCACCAACGAAGTACCCAAAATACCTTGCTCTGGGCCATAGGGCACCCTTCTCTCTTCATTCCTACCCCTAAACTTTATCCCCCTCTAGTAGGCTCAATTCAGCAGTCATATTTTCAGGGTTTGTTTACCAATCCCTTTGTTTTGTTTCTCTGTATTCCACATATGAATGAAATCATCTGCTATTTATCTTCCTCTTTCTGATATATTTCATTTAGCATGATCCCCTCCAATTCCATTCGTGTTGTTGCAAATGGGAAAAGTTCATCTTTTTGTTTTATGGCTGAGTAGTATTCCATTGTATATGTATACCACATCTTATTAATCCATTCCTCTGTTATTAGGCACTTAGGTTGTTTCCATAACTTGACTATTCTAAATACTACTGCAATGAACATAGGCGTGCATGAATTAAGTTTTTTTTTTTTTTTTATTCTTTAAGTAGATACCCCTAGGAGTGGAATTTCTGGGTCGTATGGTAGATATATTTTTAAGCTTTTGAGAAACAACTTACTGCTTTCCATGGGGGCTGGGCCTGTCTATATTCCCACCAACAGTGTACTAAGGTGCCTTTTTCTCCATACCCTCACCAGTACTTCTTGTTTCTGATATTTTTGATACATCCCATTCTCACAGGAGTGAGACGATATCTCATTGTTGTTTTGATTTTCATTTCCCTGATGTTGAACATTTTTAAATGTGTCTGTTGACCATCTGTATGTCTTCTTTAAAAAAGTGTCTATTTAGCTCTTCTGCCTATTTTTTGATTGGGTTCTTTTCTTTTTGTTGAGTTTTGCATTGTCTTTGTAGATATTGAACATCAGCCCTTTGTCAGGTGTGTGATGTGCAAATATTTTCTCCTGCTCTGTAAAAAGTCTTTAGTCTTAATGATGGTTTCTTTTACTGTACAAATACTTTAATTTGATGTAATCCCTTTTATTTATTTTTGCTTTTGTTTTCCTTGCTGTTATAGTTAAGTCCCCAAAGACATTCCTGAAACCAATGTCATGAAGTGATTATTGATTGGAGATAGGAGTACTGTTAGGGAGACAGTGATGCAATTTTTGAAATGAGAAAGATTGGAGGCAAAGATATAGTTTAAGAACTTAAATCTATGATTCTGTATGTTTTCACTGTTATATCGCTCCCTTTTAGTTTTAAGTTATACGTATAGCTATAACCAACAAAGAGTGAGCTTCATAAGTCTGCACTTTAGGTAAGATGATGGAGATGAAGATATAAGCCTTAAGTGTATCATCTTGGATGAAAAAATAAGAAAAAATAGAGTAGTAAAATGGATTCCAAAGGAAACTCTGAACTACTTCACCATTTTTTTAAATTTTGAAGAAAAAAAGAACTAGATAAATCCCCCAAAAGAGAGAAAAACCAAGAGAGTGTAGTGCCACGAAACTCAAGTTGGGTGAATGCAACCCAAGGAGAAGGAAGTTAGTCAACGTGCCAATTGCTACCAATAAATTGTGTAAGAACAGGGCAGGGCTGAGAAGTGCAACATGCAGGCCATGGAGGACACAGACGGGGTATTTTCAGTGACTTGAAAGTATTAGGTTGATGCAGTTAGTTTATATGTGAAAGGGACATGAGAAAGCAGAAGCAGAGAATATAGGCTTATCTTTTGAGAAATTTGGCTTTGGATATACAGAGGAAATTATACAATGTAGCTGGAAGAAAATATAGATCAATCAGTGCAGGTGACTTGTTTGATCTGTTCGTTTTTTTTTAATTGAATGCTATTAGTTTATAACATAATTTAGTTTTAAACTGGCCCATCTTTTAAATCAATCAACAGTCAATATTACCTTATCTTCATCATTGAGATTCTAGTTTCTATCAATCATTAAGGATCTCTTTTATCTGGTTTATCCACCCCCTTTCCATTTCCTCTGTTTACCAAATTTTTGTTATTACGGTTTAGAGGTCTAGAGTTTGCTTTATTTCATTCACTCATTTTTTTTTTTTTTTTTTTGTTAAATCATGCCATGTATGAGTGAATTTCAGGGATTCCATGCCAGGACTAGGTACTAATTAGCATGACCTTATAAAAGGGAGGACCTGAAGTTGGATCCAGATCCAGGATCCGGCAGGACCCTGGCTCAGTGTAGGAACCAGTAGGAGGGTTTGCAGCTAAACCAAGCAGAAGGCAGCATCAATCGGTTTTCCTGGCTCCCAAGTCAGAGAGAGATATAAACTTGTTCCTCCTGCCTTCCCCAAAGAGTCACTGAATATGATAGAACATTAATTTATTGCCCAGATTGTTGTATATGATTTGGGAAGACACAGGAAGAAAGAGATTGTTTTGGAAGTAGCAAAGAGGAGGGATTAGTATACCCCTGATAAAAGGAGGAAAAGCCAGTGAAACTTGGACACATCCAATGATGCTTGGAACCTGCAGACAAACTTGTTTTCATATGCAGTAAAACAAGAACATATTGAGTGGCAAAGAAGAAAATACGTTTCCTTTATAGTGTGTGTTATATTAATAATCAAGATGGAAGGACTTAGCATGAAGTTTTTTACTTTCTACATCCCCAGAATAAATTATTTTTTAAAAGGTCCTATCAGGTCTTATTTATTAACTTTTCCATGATTTGTGATTTCAATAGTTAATTTGAGTACAGAATTTAAACATCTAATCAAAGTGACAAGAATTATGTACTTTAATTTAAAGCATTCAAATATTCAATTTGGTATTCAAAATAAACCAAATGGCCTGGGATTCAGATGTTTTAATAAGTTCCAAGTTTTTACACCATTAACCATCTGCTTATGCAGCAGACAAATTGAAAACCCAGGAATATGTGTGCATCAAATATTCATGGAGATCAAATAGAAATGCACTCCTTAGGAAAGAAAACATTTATACTTCTAGATATGCTACCACACAGAAATCCAATGCATTTTGTTGTCAGATCTGTTTATGTTAAAGGTACATCATGTACTATTTATTTTGTTTTAGATTGTAACCTATGTATACTGATGGTTTTGATTGATCTGGTCAAAATATTGTCTATTTTCCTTCCATGGGAACCTGGTAGATATAAAGGGGCATTTACTGTTAAATATAATTTTAATTCATAAGCTCTCTCAGTCTTCCTTATTCTCCTGCTTTAGATCTTTTTGTGTGACAGGTTCAGAGGTTCAGTCTTGATAAGTATGCCAAAGTTTGGATGTTTATTTAAGCCTCTTGCACCTGCAGAAATTCAGTCAGAATCTTTTGAGGGCAGCCTTTCTTGGAAGTTTGCCCATATCTCTGACTTTCATATTGGCAATCCTAAGCAAATTGCTTACCTCATGGTCCCTCGTCATTTCTGCCTGGCAGCAAAGGAGAGATGTAGATACTGAGTAAATACTCACATTTTGAGAGAGAAAAGAAGGATTGCATTTTTAGCATTGGCTTTATGCAAATTCAGTGGATCTGCAGAGATGAAGAGATGGCACAGTCATTTCAGATTTGAGACACTGAATTGCTAAATGTGAAGGACAATCTGTTTTTAAGTTGTAATTTTAATGTTAATCATTTTAGCATTTTAGATTAAAAGGTCTTTTCTGGTTATACATCACTTTGTAGTAATTTAATTTTTTTATCTTGATTCATCTAGTTTAACGTTAATCCCTCATTTGGGGCTAGGTGTCAGGTGAAGCATTGAGGTCCATTCCTGACTAAATATGCAAAAACAGGAACTAGCTCAAGGAGATGCTCCCTTAAGATGACTTTTCTTTCCTTTCCACTGATTCAGACTCTTTTTCTATGCCCTTATGGCACCAGATTCATTATTCAACAAATATTTTTTGAAATCTTGTTATTTGGGAATTCCTGCAAAATGAAAAATTCACAATTTCTTTTTAAGGGTGCCCATGATGCGGAGTTGTAAAGAGACTGTGAAAGTAGTAGGAGGGCACCAGATGAGGGGAATTCCTGGGAACAGTCAAAGGCTGCCTGAAATGAAGCAGCAAAGATTATAAAATGCTACAAGATTTGTTCAAAGTGGGACAGTTGGTGAGATGTCACACTGTGATAGGATGAAGGAGGCAGGCCAGAGGTGAAAGAGAGAAGTTGAGGTTTTCTCTTTAGAGGGGGATGAGATGACACTATTTGTGAACTGCCGGGAAGGGCACAAAGATGGAAAGGTTGGGGTTCCAGGGGAGCAAGAAGAGAATAATTCACAAAAGCATTAGTGCCACCGTGACCAGAGAACACTGTGACCAGCCCAGTACTCTTCTATGTCCTTGGGGAGCTGGGGGAGAGCTGATGGTGAATTCAGATATACAGATGCAAAAGACCAGTGGGGTCACTAGCTGAACCTGGGGTGCTGCGACTGTCACTATGTACTAGTGACCTTTTCTTGAACTGTCCCAGCTGGGAGCGATCACAATTCTGAGCCTTCAGTGACATACAACAAACATTAAGTTCCCATCCACACGTCTTCCTATTGAGTCTGGGTTTGCTGATGGAAACTGGCTTTGCTGATTTTGCTTCTCAACTGTGACATGGGCTTAGTTCTGTTCCATTTGTTTTTCATCTTCCTAAGGCCACTGGATACTCACGGATCTTTTCATGGCATTGACAGAAGCACAAGACAGCGGAAGTTCAATAGCCAGAGTGCTGCCCACATTCTACAGGCAAACAAGGTACGTGGCCACACTGACTACGGAGCATGGGGATGATCTCTTCCAACTCAAGAATGGTGAGCGAGGAAGGAAAAGAGTATCTGTTGAACAATCATCTGCCCTCTCCCAGGAAACTAGTATGTACCAACCATTTGTAACATGCTAAAGAGGTGATGCCAGAAGTCCAGAGGCTTTCTCCCCCATTAAACAGATCAGTTCATTATATAATCTAAAGGCAATGTAGGTAGGAGTTATGGTTTTGGACTTAGCAGGTAGGCAGTCTATGCATTATGGCTTTCTATTTATTAAAAGTATAATATTCGACAAGATTCTAGACAAGATTTTTTATCATCTCTAGCTCTAATTTTCACGCCTATAAATTGGAAGGGAAATAAATTACTCATCCCAGAATTCCAGTGGGAAATAAATAGATAACTCAAGGTTTTGAATTCAGTCTGGCCCAGTGTAAATGCTTGGTAAGTGGGTGCTGTCATCATCAACACCACACACCTCAACTGGCCACGTATTGGAACTGTTGGGGAGCAACTGGGAGGAAATTGATCCTGGCATCTGTCTGACTGGGCCATATGAGTTGGTTGGCCAGACTGTCTTCCTTTTTTCTTTAACTTTAAATTTTTTAGATTTATTTTTCTTGCTTCATTCTTTGTACTGTATTTGATTTCTCCCCTCAGGTGTAGTCCCTGGTAGGTGTCCCGCCACCACACGTGACCATCACCACAGTCCCTTGTGCTCTTCCCACTCCTGTCTCAACCCTTCTCTCTCCCCTCCCCTGCTGTCTGCCTCACATCTAAGTTCAGACTGTCAGTTTCATCTATTTCCTGACCCTTTCGTTTAGTTTTTCAGACTGCCTTTTCCCTCCTTCCTGGCTGCTGCCACACGGTTGGCACTCCACGCATGTAAATGCCACTGAAACCCAGACCCCCTCCCATGGCGCTCCCCTCAGCATTCCTGTGAAAGCTGGTTATCATGAAGGATCACTTAGGTTTTTGTTCTGTTTCGTGTGTTGTTTTCAGTTGTCATCTGCTGTAGGCCAGTGATTTTTATCTCTACTCCATTCACTGAGACAGGCCTCCTGTCATATGCTTGCATGTCGCAGTCATGTCAAATTGCCATAAGAGTTTCTAAACATGTGCCCATCATTTCCATACCGGTCACTTTATGAACTTGTAACAATTCCGCAGATCATGAATTCCTACACCCCCTTTTTATATGTGAGTTTTCTCATCATGATTTGTAGAAATCCTTGCCAAGTAAAGTATGCAGACAAGCAGGTGCACCTTCTGAGAGCCTTCCAGATACATAGAGCCAAGGGGCAAAACCATTACTTATCTTGTCAATGCTTTTCACTCTGACCATTGTTTTCTGCTTTTTCCCTACAGCCTGATTTTTTTTTTTTTTTTTTTTTTATAGAAACACAACAGAATCTGCTGCAGATGTAGGTAAGTGGGAGTTGAGAGTTGGGTCAACTCCAGAGAATTCTCTGAAGTGCAATTTGGAGGCATCTGAGAATGCTTCAAACCCTGACACTGTTCTAGTAAGGGGCTGTCACCATTAAGAAAGGAACTTGGCCTGTGTGAGAAATGTGTGAGTACTTTCTGCAAGGCTCCCAAGACCATCAATAAAATTATCTGAGAACTCAGACAAGAGCTCCTGCCTGAGCATTAAGTATATATAGGTTGTTTCACTTGTGTCTACTTCTGGGTTCTCAAGTGGCTCACGGCTCACCTAAGTGGATCTTGTCAGATGCAACTTTAGCATCTGTTCTTTCTAACTAACCTAATGTGGTGTATGACCCAAGTATGACCCTAAAGACAAACACTTCAGACTCGAACGTGCCCAAGATCCAGCAGAAGGTGAGTTGACCGAGATTTGAGAACTCATTGCCTTTTGACACTCCGTTCAGATCAGAGGTTTACATTTCTGGTGTAAGGTCTCCAGCACACCCTCAGCTGCTCATATCACCCTTGCTTGAGGACATTCCAAAGACATTCCAAAGTTTCTTCAGTCAGCATCATTTAATAAACAGACAGACAAAACAACTCCCAAAGCATGGAAATTCTGCTAAAAAATTATCTGCAAGGAATCCTAAAGGGCTACAACAGAGTACACATTCCAGAACCCTTAAACTTCCTTTTCCATATTGTCCTCTACTGAGGTTCACCCTAATGGGCGACTGAACTAAGTAGCCAGCGGTTCTGTGTCTGAGCCCCTACTCCCCACCTTGTGTTTCCTTTAGGGCCCCTTCCTTTTATCTCCACATGTGCAAGGTCCACCATCTATTGTTTCCACTTATGTTCTAGAATAAACCTTCCTTGCTATCCCAGAGTATGATGCCTTGCGCATCGTAGGTGTTCAATAAATGTCTGCTATTTCTTTCCTGTTCAGGGCTGGAGAAGTGTCATTTTGTTATTTAGTTCAGTCAGTAAAGACTCAGTATCTAACATCTAGTGGAATTTTTATATAGTACGGACATGTTTAATAGAGACACGACTTGGAAATTGTGGTTCAATGAAATGATTAAATTTCATTGAATGATTCATTCTTACTGTGGGGGTTGCTGCGAGTTTTGCTTCATTTTCTATATACCTGGAAATGGTATTTCTATTGGAATGTGATTTCTCTTTTCTTGGTTCCTGTCTTTATTCTAAGACATTGTAGTCATTTCATCAAAACATCTGACTCTGAAGGAAAATGCTTCTCTTAAATCATTCATAGCAAGTTTCCAAATCATACTGCAAATGAATGGTTGCCAAGTCTTTGAAACAAAAGTCTAGACAGAAAATTCTGCTTCCTAGAATCATAGGCAAGGCAGGAAATATCTTTCACAGAAAAGGAATGAAAGGCTCAGAGTTCCCATCCTTCATGTTCCCATTACTACCTGGTGGCCCAGGCAGGACTGTAACTCAAGTCTGCAAAATCCCAGTCCAGGTGCTCACCACTAGGCTTTCCTCCCATTGTTGGAGCCATTCATTCGCCTTCTTGTGTGTTTGGGGCCCCGAGAGAGGCAACAGGAAGTGGAGGGAAGATTTATGTGGGAGCTTCATATTCTGGTTAAAGGTCCAGTGTGGGTGCTTCTACCACAAATTGTTGGCTAAGTGTAGGGTAAATGAAGATGGTCAGGCTTATATGCCATTGACCTCTGTGGCCTTGATCGTGTTAACATAGGGAGTATGTGGGTGTGGAACACACATACCTGACTGTGGACAACTGAGTGTGGGTGTGTGCACACGTACAAATGTGCACACTCGAGCCTAGCGGTCAGGGATATAAGGGCGGTGTTACTCAGAGATGGCTATGGCAGAACAGCTATGAGAGGATGAGCAATGGCTACTAGAGGAAGAGACTGTGAGAGAACGCCAGAGAAAGTCTAGAAAAAAGAGTGTTTAGAGATCCACAGGGGGCTCAAGTGGCTATCTCTCTGCTGACTTGTTTGCCCTGCTTACCATTAAATCCTATGAAAACGATGCCAAGGTCTCCAAAATTCTCCTTCAAATCTCTACAATCAACGGTGAACCTACCTGGCCCGGGATGGTTGCAAAACACTAAGTCATCTAATTTCATTGTATCTACTTCCTTGTTTTCAGTGTGGGAATGAGCCCTTCCTATAGCAGAGGATTCCTATGTCAGAGGGATTATCATGAGAACCAAGCAAAACTTTTTTCTGCCTCTTCCACATCCCGATTCCTATCCCAGAGGATCCTGCATGGTTGATGCTCTGTCCTTTTGGTATATCACACCAGGAATCACATGATGTTGGTTTATTCCAGAAATGGTGATGTTAACTTCTCCATTATCTAAAGTGGGACCCACGGCTTTCTCCGCTATAAGGTATACTGCGTTTGCCCCTTTCAAATGAATGAGTAATTCATGGAGAGTTTGTTTGAGGCTATGTAAATATATTTGTTCCTTAGCAAACATTCATCCATAAATATTAGCATCTCTTGATGATTCTTGCTTGAACAACTTATTGCTCTGTTGGTGGTAAAATGGTGAAATTTTAACTCCATTTTCCCTTCCACATTCATTAGGTACTTAAATTGAACATTGATGATATCACAGTGAATACGACAAAGACTCTGCCTCAAGAAATGTGCATTATTTGTTTATTCTTGAACACACCTTTACTATTAACTCTGAGTTATGTCCTGGGATTTGTGCTAGGTACTAGAGATATAACATATACCCCCACCGTGGAACTTACTGCTTAATGCCAAAGTTAAGACAATCAACACATGAGAAAATAATTAAAAGTAGACAAAAATCTGCAAAAAGTGCTATGGGATCATATGACCAGGTGGTTAGGAGAGACTGCTTAACCTCCCTAAGTGATGTTTAATGTGAAACATGGGGAAGGAACAGGCATTTGACAGTGGTAGAGGATAAGGGTACAAAGAACATTCCAGGTTAAGGGACCCACTTTTGCAGAATTTGAAACAGGCAGAAGGAGGTCATCAGCATTGCCCTTTTCTTACTCAGAAAGCCTTCCCCTCCCGTTCTCACACTGCCCTGGGACTTGTGAAGAACCAACAGCCACTGAGCCTCAATTCCCGCCCCCAAGAGAGAACTCCTGCCAGTCAGCGTGGCGTCTCTGCTTAATCTTCGCAACCTCATCCCATCTGACCCAGTTAGAGAGATGCGCTTGCACTTTGGAAGGAGAAAAAGAAAGATTTCCCTAGACTTCAACATCCCATAGATGTTATTCATGGAGCTTGGGTCCTGAGACAACAACATAGATTGGTGAAACAAAACCAAAATCCTGCCTAGGTGACCTGAGTCTTGTTTTCCTCAGTTGCACAGAGTTAATTCATACTCTTCTCTCACATGATTGCTGTGAGGATTAAATGTGATTATGTTTGAAGGACCCTCAGCTTCACACCAGAACCTAATTAATGACCATGAGCCTCATCTGAGTATTATTTTACTGTCATTTAAACACAGGGTGTAAGGCCTCCCTGGTGGCGCAGCACTGTGAGGCTGTCCAGAGCCACTGGGGCACGAGTTCGATACCCGGCCAGGGAGATTCCCACATGGCACAGCAAACCTCTCCTGTCTTTCCCTCTGCTTCCCTCAGCAGTGTGTTTTGGTCTATCTGCCTGTTCTGCTCCCCACTCTGTCTCCGGTGAATCCTCTCGCCACTCCACACCTCTGGTCTGCACCCCAACTTGTGTGCATAAATAAATAAATCTTTAAAAATTAAAAAATAAACACGGGGTGTAGGGACCACCATGGTGGCTCAGGGGTTAAAGTTTCAGAACTATAAAGCTATCACCAGCCAATGCAGTGTGAGTTTGGACTCAGCCAGGGAGCTGACCCACATGGCACAGCTGATCTCTCCTGTCCAACCTGCTGCTCCCCTCAGCAGTGTATTTCAGTAGACCTGACTATTCTGCTCCCCATTCTGTCTCTGGTGAATCCTCTCACCATCCACACCTCTGACCTGTACCCCAGTTCTTGAATGCATAAATAAATAAATATTTAAAAAAATAAATAAAGTATATATTTTGGTGATTTTATTAATATGGCATAACATACCAATGATTAATATAATAGAATAGGCTCTAATATACAGTCCCTCTAATATATGTAATGTAACATCATCTAATATATTTTATTGCAATGTAGTGTTTATTAAAATTGTCTTTTGAACTCATTTTTATATGATATAAATTCTCCTTTATTTCCAACAAAGAATGTTCAGAGATAGAACTTGAACTTAGGTTCAGAGAATGACTTTTAATGACTGACAAAAAAATAAAAGATTAGAGTATCCTTGCTAATAATTATTAATGATTGTAGTTGGGCTTTGTATAAAACTAGGTATCTAAGCATTATTTTTTGCAGTCCCTTCCACTCTTGGGACTGAGGGGAGCTGATGAGAGTCGCTCACCTCTGCAGGGATCAGGGGAAGGCCAACCACATACTGACCGGCTGTTTGCTACCAGTGTTCTCTGATACAATAATACCCTGTGACTCAACCTGGTACAAACAATACTTTGCATGTTCCCAAAGTAAGATGACTGAGTATTTCTGAAATGATTAGAGATGTATGGTATTATGATAGGGACATATGTTTTTCAGTAAGCTTCTTGAAAATCATACATCTAAATGAGGCTCACTTACCCTTTAGAGGAGCTATTGTAGGAGATGATATACATATTCGCACAAAGGTGTCATCTCTTAAAATACTCTGGAGCTCTGTTTTTGCACTGGTTCTAAGATACATTTTTAAAAACTGCTTAAGAATGATCAATGTATCATTTGCTGTATGATTATATCTTATGTTATAATAATGATAAGAAGTGAACACTCATAGTTTCCCCAAATGTATCCAGTTTCTAAATATGAAGATGTTCCACCCAAAATGAAATGTATCCTACTTCAGATCTGTGGGCCCAGGCTCAAGTTCACACACTGAGAGGACACTCCCATGCCGGGAAATGGGCTAAGGAAAGCCACTGTGTGGCTGAGCATTAATCCTTTGGGTGGAAGGAAGAATCGCGGTTGGACATCCTGTGTATGAGATAATTGGGTCTAACAATTATTGAAGCTCAAAAGTCTAAGTCTCTGAGCCAAAACTGCATATAAGTCAGATCCAAAATTCAACTGCTGTGCAGAATCATAACTGAGCTTCCCCAAACTGATCTTGAGGTGAGGTCAAGATAGGGGTGCCTTGCAGGTTGTGGTCATCCAGGGATGTCTAACTTAGAGTCTTATAGTCTCTATAGCTACAAGTGATCTTGAAAGCATGTAAACCTGGAGAATGTCATAGATTGTGGGTCCTCACCCATGTGCTTAAAATTGAAAAGCATGCCTCAAACACAGAGTATAATGGCATCAGGGTTTATTTACATGATGGAAATTGGGAGAGATTGAAAAACAAAAAAAGGAAGAGTTTTTAAGGCCATAAGTGTTGGTCCATTCTACCCTCCATAGTATGCACAGGGTCTAGTAGTCCAAGCCAAAAGTTTCTCATGAAAGATGGCATGGTCCCTCTGACGAGTGCCTGGAGCTGGTGGCACAACAATAAGTGTCCCAACTCACAGTGGGAGCTGGAGCTCATCAAGGTGGCACTGCTGAGGTTGCACCACAGAAGCCAGCAGCACTGACCCGGAGGCCAGGCCCGGGAGCGCTAGAAGCAATAGTAACAATAGACAGCTCCAGAGGTGGCCCAAGCACAGACCCGAGGATCAGGCAGGTGGTGACAGAGGATCAGTCAGTGGCTATCAGCTCTTGGAGATGGTGCTCAAGGCAGAAGTAGGATCCCCCGCAGCGAGTTGCATATCAGGAGCCAAGGTCACCCGGGAGAGGGTGACTGATGCATCAGAGATCTGAAATCTGAAGACAGGAGCTGGTGGACTTTAGGGTCTCTTGGACCCTCCCCTTGCTCACAACAGTGGTGCAGGTTTCAAAACCTGATTGGTGTTTCCAAAATTGGGTTTCAAAACCTAAGCCCCATGAGCACGTAAAAACTGACCTGTGCAGGAGTCCATCTCTGTGCGGGGGGAGGTGGGCACAGGGGGTGCAGTGGAGCCAGGCCCAGAACCAGGACTCTCAGAGTTCCTCCTACAATCTCAGTCACCCCTGCATGCCTTTCAAATATGATTTTCCTGGGGGTTTGGAACTATAATATAATACTGCACCATTTTATTCACTCACTCACTGATTTAATTGATTATCATGTTGATGATGAGGCAGGCATAGTGCTAGATTTTGGAATTACAATAGTGAACAAGTCAAACCTCTCGTGAGTTTAAAGTACAATGAGGGGAGAGACAATCTTAACACTTCCCCTGTATGTATAGAGAAAATCATGGAGAAATGCCTTTTTTTTCTATTTGTCATTGTTTTTTTTCAAGTTTTTCTATAAGTGCTATATATTTCCTGCATAATAAGAGCAAATACATTTATTTGAGTTTTAAAGTGCTCGTAATTTCAAAAGGTAGTCACCTTCTGGGAGGAGTCCCCTGACTTGAATGCCTGAGTACCACTCTTTGACCCAGAATGAACCATTCTTAGCAGTCTGCTGACCCTTGTGTTCCCTCTGGTTCTGCCCTGCAGTGCGTGGAAGTCTGTTGAACCACGTTTCCAGGGAGTGCATGAGTCAAAAAATGGCTCAAACCCTATGCAATTATTCACTGTCTTTAAGTTAACAAACTCTGTCAAAGATGCCACACATGGGACTTCAGTCAGAATGCCTTTTGTTGAAAGTAACAGAAAACCAAATCAAACTGACTAGTACAAAAAGTGTGTGTGTGGGGGGGGGGGGGTGGATAGGAGTAATTATAGCCACAATTTTTGTTGGACCTCACTCTCCATGGCAGTCCCCAAGCAACTCCAGGGTCACCCCTTTCTCTTGTTCTAATAGAGCCTCTCCCCACTTCTCATGGGAGGACCTCAAGTGATCCAGAGATGAATATAGTCTGTATTTGCCCTCCTGAGTCAGGCAAGACTAGCTGGGAGCTAGAATGGGGTGAGGGGAAATTAGGGGTACTGATTGAAGGGAGGGGTGGATATAGCACCAAACCAACCATATTCACAGCATGACCTGGAGCTCTGCAGCGCATGAAGGAACATCTGTAATTGGCACGATTTGCAATAGATCATTTATGACTCCCTCATAATAAGTGAGACAAAAACAGTTAACGAGAAAAGGACATGGGTGTGCACCTGCCTGTGCATTTCTCCCTTTTACTGGCGGTGTGGCCAGGCTCCTGGGTTAAGGAGAGGGAGTGCAGAAGTCCCTTCAGGCCAGTTACACCTACCCATTTGGTGGAGAATCCACGAAATGTTGACATATTGGAGCAATCAGGCCTAATCACTGACATCGCTGTTTGACAAAATATTTAGGAATACATCTTAAAAGACAAGAATTGTTGATAAAGGTTGACATATTCTGAGCATTTACAAATCAAAACAAGAGAATCTAGGCCACAATCATGATGTCAACTGACTAGGCATTTAGTTCTGGAAGTGTCCTTGGCCTGCCTCCCTGCCCCTATCCTGTCCCTCAATTTCTTGGGTGGATGTTCACTCTCTGCCATCTCACCCTTAGAGTGACTTCCCCCTTTGTTCTTTGGAACACACAGCACCCCCTCATTAGTAATGCATTCTTGGGGACATACTCTTCTCTACCAAACTGACAAACTCTTGTTCTTTGAAAGAAATACGAACTCCTGCAGATGTCCGTGCTGGTGGGGTTTTATTTTTATTTTTTTTTATTTTTTAAAGATTTATTTTTATTTATTTATACATACAAGCTAGGGTACAGGCCAGAGGTGTGGGGCGGTGAGAGGGTTCACCAGAGACAGAGTGGGGAGCAGAACAGGCAGATCAGAAATACGCTGCTGAGGGGAGCAGCAGGCGAGGCAGGAGAGGTCTGCCGCACCATGTGGGATTCTCCCCGGCCGTACACAGAGTACCTTGTGGAGAGTCAGGCCATTGTTTCTGCTGATCTAGGATGATGGGTGTATAGGAAACAGTGCCTGTGAGCATGTCTTTGCAGCTTCCCAGGCTGCTGTGCGGTTTGTATTCTAACCTTATGCATTATCACAGGAACATCCATTTTATCTGCAAGTTTTTATTTTTAAAATTTTTTTTTTTTTTACATACAAGCTGGGGTACAGGCCAGAGGTGTGGGGCGGCGAGAGGGTTCGCCAGAGACAGAGTGGGGAGCAGAACAGGCAGATCAGAAGTACACTGCTGAGGGGAGCAGCGGGTGAGGCAGGGCATCGAACTCGCGTTGCCGCTGCCGACAGCTCGACAGCGCAGCGTTCAACCGCTGCGCCACTGGGGAGGCCCTTATCTGCAAGTCTTAAGGGTGGAAATGAGATCGTGTGCTTAAAATATCAGCTTGATGGGACAGAGAAATGGCAAACAAAACCCACACTGTAGAATCCTGCTAATCTCGTCTTAATTTCAGATCCCTAATTCATAGAGTATAATTCTCTAATAAAATTATAAATCACACACATAAACCCTTATATAAAAGCATTTCCACAGAAGGTCCTTTTTGCTTCAATGCTTCCAAATTTTCCAAAGTGTTTCTTTCCCAGTGGCATGTGGAACACTATTTAATCCTGTTTTATGGCCTCCAGCTCCCCAATCTTCCCCAGTTCATGCACCAGTATATAGTCTCAGACAGGCTGTGTAAACATGATTGTTTCCTCTCAGTTGCTACTCTTGGTCTGCTTTCCAGCAAACTTCCTCTACTCCAAGTGCACATGGAGCCCTACATTTCTGTGAGTAGATATAAATTCTTTGCTACTAAGTACAATGTGTAGCATAGTCTCTTAGCCCATGGGAAGTTGTCACAAGTAATGAGTTCTATGAAAAGCTTTATTTCAATAAGTGAAGTTTACAACTATAAATGACACTGAGGGAAACTTCTCTCTCTCTCTACTTGGTTCACCACCCCCTCTTCCTCTTCCTTCATTCACTAAAGTTCCTATTACTGTAACAATGCAGCACAATGGAAAACCTAATTGCTTTAAAGAATATTCCGCTGCAGGCATTCACGGTGGAAGGCAATGTTCAATTCAGAGCATGGATTGCCGATCTAGGTCTTTAATTAACTGCACATGACTACAAGTCTCCACCCCATTTAAAGCAAACACGATATTTAGAACTACAGTTACTTTTAAGATAAACCCAAACCAGAAAATCAGACAAAGTGAATTGGAATTGGAGTGAATTCTGGGGCAGTATGTATGCAAAGTGGGTTTTCCCAGATGAAGCCACAGTATGAATATTTAGATGGGTGGATTCTCCCATTGCTTTCTTGGTGGGGAAAGTTAAATAGATTAATGCCAAGAGTTCAACAACAAATTTAACAACAATTAAAAAACAATAAAAGACATGCCACCAGGCCACATATGATTTATTGTGAAGTGTTCTCTACAATGAATAATTGTCATAGCATATGCAAAAGAGAGGTTTCCTGCTGGTATAATTGGGTGTGAGGTATGGTGGGAACTGAAGGCTTGGGAAAGAGACAGTTTGACTTGGGTTTCACAGGAATTGAACTGAACTGGGGTAGAAGAGGCAAGGAGCGCCACGTGATGGGATGCCCTAGAGTTGTGCTGGTCTTCGCTGGGGGCTTGGTGATCTTGCTGGCAGTGGATGTCTCCTTGCCCACATCCTTGATGGCGCTGACAGCACTGTTTTTCTCATATCTCATGAGGGAAAACAGCCTGAGGATAGTGTGGATTTGCTAATACTAAGCAGCCTGTTTGGCCACCATCTTTGTTACCTATGGTTCTGCATTTCTATACAAGGTCAGAACTGCCCAATCAGTTATAGAAGCCCAACCCCACAAAGTGCCTCTCAAATTAATCAAGAGCAGAAAGCTTGATCACCCTGGGAAGGGTATGCATCATGAAGTATGACAGCGAATGCCTGGGGGGACTGATGACTAATGCAAAAACATACTCCCAACTCATACATCCCAAGGTATGACCAGGAATGTCTGGGGGGCCATTGACTGAAGTATGACAAGGCACCCCAGGAGCTAATCAGTGGACAGCCTTGTTGATAAGATCAAAATTTTGGCTGGGGATCTATGGCTTGATCTCAATTACAATACTGAGTCATCAAGCAGATGAGAAGGGCCTGGAGGGCAGACCACACCCTGATACTATGGATGACAAAGCACATTTTCTAGTTTCACCCCTACTTCTTTTTGTCCTCCTTCCCTTTACAACTGATGCTGTATTTTCAGGCTATCAATAAAAAAGCCAGGATCCTCCTCTTCAGCAGCATCTTTCAGCTTTATGCAGCCTGCTCCACGACTCCCGTTTGCCAGCGCGGTGTTGTTACCACAACAGGGTGGTACTCAGAGGATGTCCCCGTTACGTGCGCAATGGCAACGTTGCTGTCTTCAGGGGCTGGGGTCGTCCTCCAACTTCTTTCCTGAGCACCAGTTGATCTTCTGCCAGAGTTCAGCAAACTTACTGTCAATGTGGGTCATGTGGTGCGCCAGCAGCAGGAGACAGCTGGCATGGATCTGCCCCAGGTAGTTCAAAATAATCACCAGCTCACAGAGCTGCTAGACTCCATGGGGAGAGCCTTCTTGCTGTGGCCAACTGTGTTCCTGAGACTGGAAGGGTCCCAGACAGCACAGAACTCCAGTATAGAACTCTGCTGTCCCTAGGGACTGGTAAATAAGACCTTAAATAACTCTAGGCCCAATGTAGGGTAAATGAGTTACATCAGGCTTTTTTACGCCCTCCCGCTGCTCCCCTCTACGGCCGGCACCTGTGGTCTTGCACGCCTCCTGTGATGTTGGATACCTGACCCAAAGAGCACGGGTGTGCACATGTGTAAATTTGCACACCTGGGCCTAGAAGGTAATGATAAAAGGGCAGTGTCACTCTGAGATGAGACTACAGACAACTCGAAGGGACAAGAGACTGAGAGGGAGAACTCCAGAAAGGAGTGAGAGAGAGTAGGGGTTCGCCAGGGCTGGGATGGTGACTGCCTCCTGGACCCCCTGAACCCCCTCCCTTGCCTGCCTCCCTGCTGCCCTGCCCTCCTGCTTGCCTCAACATCCACACACCTGCTGCCATAAATTTCCTTGGCCCATTGTTTTTATTACCAACTTTTTCCCAGCCTGTGCATTCCTGAGCTATCTTCTTACAGCTTATCAGGTTGGCTGTTGCAGAAGACAAAGAGTTACAGATCCTGAGACTAGACATACTCAAACTAGAGCTGCAGGCACACGGCCTCCTGAGATGTCCCAGTAGGTGATCACGAGCCCAGCACGATCACTGAAGTGCCGCTGACTTGTGCTCACAATTAGCAACAGTAAAGTACACTCGGACAGACAAATGTACTTTCGTCAACCCCACTCTCCTTGACTTTTTGGTCAACAAAGATTAGTTTCTTGATTATCAAACCCCAGCCCTAAAAATCTATTTAGGCCCCTAGCCCTGGCACCTTGGGGAGTCTCTCATGCTCAGAGACTTTCTTTCTTCCGAGAATTCTCTCTCCTTAGCTCTTTTGCTAATCAATAACTGCTGACTCCTGGCCTGCCCTCAGAGGTGCCTGTTGAGTCTTGACCAAAGAGTCTCGAAGGCCCTGTCTTGGGCTTGGGAGCAAGGCCTGTGGCTCATCCCTCTGCTTCCTGGTGGGCAGAGCAGGGGACAGGGACTGGTGTGCTCTCAGTTTATGTACCTGCGTTGTTAGAAGGTGGGATAGGATTGAGGGGCCCCAGGGACCTTTCCCTTGGTGGGCAAGACTCCTGTACCAAATGTCCTTCACAGATAGGTTCTTCAAGTTGAAGCCCACATTGTCACCAGGAGGGCCTCCGTCAGGGCCTCCTGGAATATCTCCACAGACTTGACCTAGCGGTGAGGTTGGTGGGGGGCAAAGGTCATGTGGGCCTCAGGTAGCCAGTCTCCACTCGGCACACAGCACCGTGCCGATGCCTCCAGTCTTGTACGCACCCTGCGGTGGCGGCCACAGGGCCAAATGGGCTCCATGGTAGAGTCCTGAGCCTCCAACCCCATGGTAGTGTCGCCCGCCTTCCTCCCCACAGTACAGCCCTTGACTAGGACGCCTTGGCGCTGGGCTCCAGCGTGTTGTCCCCTTGCTAGCTGGAGATGGCTGCGAGGCCACAATGACTGATATATGCACTCCCTCAGAGAGCCCCCGGAAGCATGCAATGCCCTAGGAGGCCTTGCTGACTCCATCTTGTTAATAGCCATCCCCTGATGCCTATCAGGACCAAACCCAGTGTGGAAGCAGCAGTGTGTGCTTGCGGCCTGCCAGTTCTGGCAGATACACACCGAGAACTCGCCCATGCCTGCTGTCACAGTAAGCAAGGTACAGTTGGTCTGGGACGTGCTGGTGATCATGTTCTTGTTGAAGTCCCTGCCACAGGGGTCATCGATGATGGTGAGGTAGTGCTCACTTATTTCAAGCTTCCAGAGGACCTGGAATGCCCTGCTCCCAATTCTGCCTTCACGTTAGCCAGCACCCAGGCATTCTTAAAGGAGACTTGCCCGTCTCAGCAGCCTCCTTGAACTTCTCAGTGGTTCTCATGGCTCCCAGACTTGTAGATGAGATACCGGGTGGTGGTGGACTTGCTGAGTCCACATGGCCTAGGCCCTTGTTGAAGTGGGTCTTCTCTTGGCTTTGGCAATGGGCTCACCAGAGTCACTCTAAAGAAAGAGAGGCTGAGAGATTTAGGAACTGACTAATGAGAACTGCAGCAGCTTATGAAGATCTGAGATCTTATTAAAAAAATCTTTTGATAAAATGTCTTTTTGTCACTCATCCCAGCCCAGCCCTGCACTTTAGTCTCCCTCCTCTTTCTTAGATACTTGTACATCCTGGGTGGGTCAGGCTACACACCCTCTAGGTGTGTAGAGGGCAGAGTGGGAGATGAGGGCGGCCACAAGTCAACCTGCACTGCCTCCTACCCTCCAGCCCTTCAGCTTACTCCTGTGACCTTCAGAGAGCTATACTCTCTAAAAGTGGTTCCTGACTCAAGTACACCTAGGAGACCGTTTCACTTAATCTGCCTCTGGGAGATTAAAAACTCCAAGGAAGATCTCTGAGAACCAGTTTTATGCCATTTAACTAAGAGTTTCCCTAAAATGGCATTTGAGTCAGCAAATGTTTTCTTTTCTTAGATACTTATTACTGAACAACTAAGTGACCCTAACTGATCACTGTCTCCCTTCATTCCTGCCACCCATGGTTTATTTGATTTACCCACAGTCTGGATTGCTTTTTGCAGGTATCTGTAAGGCTCCTCCCTTTTTCTCTCACTCTCTTCCACTTTTGCTCAAATGTTATCAGATGGAAGACTGCTTCCTTTCTTTCATCACTATTCTTTTTTCCCAAGTGTGTGTCAACATCTAACATTCTGTATATCTGATTTATTTAGTTGATTTATTCCCTCCTGGTAGGAAAATGAGATGTAGAAGCTGATGGAAGAGGAAATGGCGTCATGTTTTAGGGACCCCTGTGTAAAAAACAGGACAAAAGTGATGGGAAGCCACCCCACTAAAGCTGTCTGGTCTCTCCACTCAGAACTCCCAGAGCAATATTGGGTTTTATATACCACACATTCACTCGACAAACTTTAAATCCCTATACCTAGTAAACACCAGTTAACCAGTGACATAATAGTGTCACTGGCTCAGGGAGGTTTATTCTGATGGGCAGGGGAACAGGGACCAAAACAGGTAACGTGAACAGAACTGTGTCACAGCATTAGACATCATTTCGTCTTGTCACTATGAGAGTGTTTGCTCCATTTTCCCCCTAAAACTAAATGTGTGAAAAAGCAACCCAAAAGCAGGAAAAGAGGGTGAATAGCACATACATGCTAAAGAAAAGATGATGCTTTGAATTTTCTTTTTTCTTTTCCCTCAGTCTTATCTGCTGGTCATTTCAAATATTCTGATATCTGCCACAATGCTCCCCTCCATTGAGTTAGGCCATGGACTTGAACTACCCAGCATTTTTTTGTGGTGGTGAATATCTAAATATTCAGGTATCTGTGGATCATTTCAAATATTCTGAACAGACCCAAAGAAATCATCAAGATTTTAATTTTAAAAATAACCATAGTGTAATTTGACCTTCAGCACATATTTATGGAATAAATTATTAAAGAAATCCAACAGGTGCATGCCTATGAGCACATAATCATTTAAGTGCAGAAAGCACAAAAATCCATTTCAGCTATTAAACTGGATTTAAAAGGCATCAGGTGGTTAATTAAGTTCTGAAAACAAAATCTTGGGAACCTAAAACGCTGTCAAGATCTCAGCTCACAGATTCTTTAAACCAAAGAATTCTCAACAGAGAGAAACAAATCCATAAACTCCAAGCACGAAGTCTTTTTGGAAGTTGGTTAGTTTTATACCAGGTACTCAGGATATAGTACACTAACTTGCTCTGAGAAATTTTAAACACGGACAAAACAAATCAAACCTTTGTCCAGATCAGTGGAGTAATTTTCAAGCAGCCAGACTTTAGCCCCATATTCCTAAACAACGAACAGCTGTCAATTCATTGGGAGACGGTAGAAAAGCCTTTAGTGAAATAACCACACGCTCATGAAGTTACTAAACGTATTATTGTGCCAAGAAGGCACAGAGCAGGTTTCCTATGATCCAGGCAGACAGGTAAAGCCCTCGGTGGCTTTTTCAGGTTTTTAATTATCCTTCTGCATTATTTGTAGAGAGGCAACTAGCTACAGGGCAGGCAAGGGGGTTGGGGGCCAGTAGGTGGGCAGGCCTCCCAGCCCACAGTGAATCGTCCCTCTTTCGGGGCTCTCTGACATTCTCTCATGGTCTCTCTGCTGCACCCCGCCACTCAGTCCTCTGCCACCACACTCTGTTCTCTGCTGCTGCCACCCTAGTCCTCTGTGATGCCGTCCTTATAAGTGCAACTCTCCAGGCCCAGGTGTGCCTGCTTACACATGCCCACTCTACTTTAGGTGCCGCCATCTACTTTAGGTGTCTCCAGGCCCAGGTGTGCCCACTTACGCATGCCCACTCTACTTTAGGTGTCAGGTATGCATGTAGCACCACAAGGGTCCATCATTAATGCTATTGGTGGTAGGGAAGAAAATACTGATCATTCTTTCAAATACCCGACATGCATGTTTCAACATTTCCACCACAAAAAATGCTGGGTAGTTCAAGTCCATGGCCTAACTCAATGGAGGGGAGCATTGTGGTAGAAGCACTTGGAGTGCCTGGCTGCCAGGAGCTGAGCAGGCGATGCCCAAAAATAACTCACCTGCCTGCTGCTCTCCATCTATCATCACAGAGGAGCAATAACTGGAAAAGATTCAGTATGCTACACATCCTCGAAAGCTTCAGATAATCTTTCTACTTAAGAAGGTGGCATATACCAACGCAAGCATTTCAGGAGGTGGTGCAATGAAAGTTCTCCCTCCCACTTTCCATTCACCCAGTTGAACTCCCATATGTTATCAATTATGAGCCACTGCAGTTTTTCTCAGTTGAGGGAGCAATTGCATTCACACATGGCTTGCCTTTTTAAAAAATTTCATTCCTCAGTTAGCAGAATTTCCGGAGAACAGGATGGTGACCCCATGGCTCAGAGGTCAGTGTGCACACGCTGACAGGCTGCTATGAGAGCTCTTTCTGAACCCTATTTGCCCCAGAGTCAGTCTGCCAGGAGGACACTTCCATGGTAATACCCAGTAGTGGTACCTTAAGGATTTATTTATTTTTTTTAAAGATTTATTTATTTATACATACAAGCTGGGGTACAGGCCAGAGGCGTGGGGAGGCGAGAGGGTTCACCAGAGACAGAGTGGGGAGCAGAACAGGCAGATCAGAAATACACTGCTGAGGGGAGGAGCGGGCGAGGCAGGAGAGGTCTGCCGCACCATGTGGGATTCTCCCTGGCTGGGGGTCAAACTTGCATCGCGCGCTGCCGACAGCTCCACAGCGCAGCGCTCAACTGGTGAGCCACCAGGGAGGCCCTAAGGATTTATTTTTACATCAACAGTAAGCGTTCATATTTTGACAAAGAAAAAGGGGTATGTGACTTGTTGACCTTTGAGACAGATATGAGGCTGTCAAGATAAAAATCATGTCTACAGTCTCGGATTGTGCCCTGACTCCCCCAGCAGGGCTTCTCACTGCTTTCGGCTCTGATCCATCGTAAACAGAAGGACTTCCACCTCCTTTTAGTAGTTGTCCGATGAATGAGAAATGCTTGCTTAAGGCTCATAGTGGGAACTCTTACCTTGAAAATGTTTTGTTTTCATTTTTTTTAAAGATTTATTTTTATTTATGCATACAAGCTGGGGTACAGGCCAGAGGCGCGGGGCGGCGAGAGGGCTCACCAGGGACAGAGTGGGGAGCAGCACAGGCAGAGTGACGGAAATATACTGCTGAGGGGAGCGGTGGGCGAGGCAGGAGAGGTCTGTCGTGCCATGTGGGAATCTCCCTGGCTAGGCATCGAACTCGCCTTGCCACTGCGAACAGCTCCACAGCGCAGCGCTTAACAGCTGCACCACCAGGGAGGCCCGAAAATGTTTTGTTTTCATTTTCCAAGCACAATCACAGGGAAAGAAACACTTAGATGCCAGTCCCAGTTCCATGTAGAACAATGGTGCAAGGGGCAGAAAGACAAGCTGACAGGGAGTGAGGCGGCAGCGAAGTGGGACCCCATGAGGACTTTCATCTAGATTTATCCATTCATTCCAAAGGATACATTTATTCATCAGTCCTGGGCCAGGCAATGAACCAGGTCAAGGCAGTAAAAGGGTACCCAGGGTGGTCAATCTCTTAATAAGAGAATTTCAGATTGTGCTAAGTACCAAGAAGGAAATCAGGAGGAGACAGAGGTTAACACAAGGAATCTACTTTAAAAAAGAGTGGCAGGAGAGGCCCTCTCAGGAGATAATAACTAAGTGAAACCTATGTCAGCAAAATGAAGATTTGATATCAAGGGGAAGTCACCTACTAAGAAAGGGAAGCGTGCTCCTGGGCCCTGAAGAGTGAGAACTGTTTGTGGGTTCCACAGAGTGAGGGTGAAGAGAATGGGGACCCCAGGGACTGGGCCATGGTAGGGAAGTAACACCCACAAGGTCTTGTCATAATCAAAATTGAAAACCACTGAAAAGTTTGAAACTGCACAGTGTCACTGTGTGATATCAGTTTTCCAAAGGTCACTTTCAGTTGCTCTTATGAGAATAAATTGAGGGAGGGAGAAGCAGCGGTATACTCATGCAGGGGTGACGACAGCGGCAGAGGCGGGTTGGGCACTGGGAATGGACACCGAGTTGCAGGTTTCCGATCTGCCCAGTGTGTTTCCCATAGCTGCAAGGAGGTCATGGTGTTTGTTTCATTTCTGACAATGATACGAAAGGCCACAGGCTTGTAGCCTTAATTCTAAAATGTCAAAAGTGCTTTCAAATATTTGGCAGCTGTAGCGTTCTCATCTATTTTTTAAGTCAATATCTGTTTTTAGTGATATCTAAAATTGATTAGTTATCTCAAAGTAGAGACTCTGGTGTTGGAAGGGAGGGCACTTGGGGAAAAGGCAAAGTCGTGGGATCCCCTCACTCCATTCTGACTCGGGATGGGACGCGTCTAACTGGAGTTCAGAAATTTGTTTGGTATTGAGATACTTAAGGACTTCAACTACAGTATTTGGGGGCCACACTTTGAAAAACAGTATGTTAAAGCTGGCCATTTGGTCATGCCTCCTGCTGGAATAATAGGACAGTTTTTATGTATATGTTGCTGTCTGTAACGGCTGCTTTTCATCTGAAACAAATGTCAGGATGGGCTGCAGTAAAAAACAACCCCTAAACTCTCAAAGTTTGTCCCTTGGGGTTTACCCATTCTGGGTTGGGGGTAAAGGGCTTTGTTCCACATTGTCCTCGTTCAGGATCCTAATGGCCCTCTGCCCTCTGGAACTTTGTTGGCTGTCAAGTTGAGGGGAAAAAAGGATGGAGATTAAGAGATTGGCTCTTCTATGCCTCCTCCCAGCTGTAGCTGTCACTCTGTGACAGCACCCAAGGCTACGGGTTGTGAAAACAATCCTCTTGTGAGCTGGAAATAGAGGGAAATTGATACTGGAACCAGTGGCATTCTGTGGGTGGTGGAGTCACTAAAATAATATTAAAATTGTCACCATCAACCATAAGGGAAGGGGAAAGGGAGGTGAATAAATCAGGTAAAAGGGATCAGTTGTATGGATAGAATTGGGCTTTTAGTGGTAAACTTAAAATACTATATACAGACATTGATTTATAATGATGCATACCTAAAACTAATGTTATGATACAATGCTACTTCAATGAAAAGCATTTAAAAAGGGATAATTTTAAAGAGATGCATTTATTAATAAAAATAAAAAATGTTAATCATTTCCAGGATTTCCAAAAACTTTCACAGAGAAATTTCCCAATCTTTATTTTATATTTCTTAGGGCTAGTGAAAATAAAATAGCAAATGTTTATCCACAGAAAATTCTTGAATTGATGTATCTTTAGAATATCGGATCGTTTTTGAAACACAGACTGGGAATGTTCATAATAGAGGGCATGTTAACCCAATTGCTTCATTTCTCAGGATGGAATTGTTAGGGGCGCCTAGATCCACTGTTCCTGACGCTGAGGCTCAGTGAGAGAGGAGGAGCCCACTCTCTATTCTAGCCCACCTGCCAGCTAACCTGCTCTTTGACTGGACTGAGTCCTGCCACTTCTGCGTCTCTTTTCTTCTCTGAAAAATAATATGGGGAGGGACAGCTGATTACTACTCTCTCTCTCGGAAGAACCCAGAAGCTGTAGTCTTTTTTACAATTTTTTTTTTAAACATCATTGCTTGTTTTTTTCACATTACAGGATTTCTCCCCTCAGGTGCAATCACCAGAGTTTTCCCATCACCATAGTGCGCACAATCTTCCACCACCCTCCGCTGTGCTCTCCTATCCTCTTGTTCTCTACTCTGCCCTTTCCGCCCTCTCCTCCTCCCCCCCGAGTGTCTCCAATCTATGATCTGCTTTCAAGGGTCACACTTACAGTTTGGATTTGTCTGAATCTTTGTTTAGTTTCTCTAGATTCCACATATAAGTGAAACCATCCATTGTTTGTCTTTCTCCTGGCTCACTTTACTTAGAATAATCCCTTCCAGTTCCATTCATGTTGTCACAAATGGCTCTAGTTTATCTTTTTTGATCACTGAGTAGTATTCCATTTTGTATATATGCCACCTCTCCTCACTCCACTCATCTGTTCTGGGGCATTAGGTTATTTTCACAACTTGTTATAAACATAAGAAGGCAGTTTCCTTTCAAATTAGTATTTTTGTGCTCTTTGGATAGATACCTAGGATTCAATCTTAATGTGATCAAAGTTAATACTTTTAAGCCACTCACTGTATAGAAGAATCACTGACCAGTATACACAGCAGTGTTTTAAGTTTTTGAGAAATGTCCTGTCACTCAATTTACTACAAAGAAGAAAAACGGCTCCTATCACGCTACATGCTAAAATTCATGGGGAGATCTGAGTCTTTAAAGTGTGTTTTAATAACCTTGGTTTGAATTTCACTTTTTCACTTATTGGATGTGTGCTTTAAGAAGGTCCTTTATGCCAAGACCGCCCTTTGACAAAAGGGATTTTTATTTACTTCTAAAGTTCATGTGAAAATAAAAGGAGATAATATAAGAAAGGGCTTAGCATCACATCCAAGACATAATGATAGTGCTTTATAAATGTGGAATATATGACATCCCCAACCAGCGAATGCCTGTATCATTAATACCTGATTCTTGCAGCTGTGTTCATGGGCATTTACCTGGCCACAATCAATCGTCAGCTTCTGACAACCTAACAGTTTCTGAAGATACCTTCTGCTTAGAGAAAAACCCTTTTATGGATATCATTTCTTTTCCAATTAAAATTCAGCAGCTGGTGTATAAGATGCCATTTAGTGAAATGTTTGGCCTCCACCCTGTCTTCCCACTGACTACCACAGTAAGAACCCAGTTTTTCTGAATTCTCACATCCTCATAGCTCATCTGAATGCTTCCCCAACAGCAAGCTGTGTTGTCACAGATCCCCACAGCCAAGGGATACACGTCTGATGGTTTTCCTTCCATTTTACTGATGAGGGAGTAAGGCCAATGTTTAGGCAGATGGACGTCAGCTATTGGAGGAAGGGATTCCAAAAGGTTGCTGAGGTCCAGTTCCTTCTGGCTTTTCCTTCTGCTGAGTTTTGCCAGAGAAAATGGGTGTGAGCTTAACACAAGAGAGAAACCCTGTACGAAGGTGACTTACTCAGAACTGAATGCACAGATGCCAAGCCTGTGGCCCTTCACAGTACAGCTTTTGACAGCACTGTGGAGACTGACTGAAAGCTTAGTCACCTTAAGGACTCAAGGGACAAATCGGGCTTGACATATTCAAGATGGTGGGGAGATTAGTTGACTTTTCTGACTGAGTTATGAGACTATTTGTTTCCTCTGGAGCACTCTTTATCTTTTTATTCCTTCCCTGTAGAATCTTCTGGGCAGAACGTACTATGTATATCCTCAAGGATGAGAGAATGTAGTATTGCTGACTCATCAAATTATCAAAATGTTTTCCTGATTGTTGGATTATGGCCATTTTTCTCTACAGTTTACCCTTCTAAAAGTCCTTGATAAAAAATATGACAGGATGTGGTTTTAAAACATAGCACATTCAAAAATGAAATGTGACTCTAAGAGCATTGTCTCTGATTTCAGTGGGATGTGTGTTATTCATATCGAAACAGCTGAAGTCTTTTTCTAAATTTTATTGGTTACCATTTAGGTAAGAGTGAAATTGCTGAAATTCTGACTGAGACGTGTATATGCACAGGCAGCAGAAAAAGAGATCAAGATTAATTTAGGGTACTTTGTTTTTTAAATCCAACACATTCAGTATGCCTCTCCTTGTCCTGAGCTTTCAGAATCACAGAATTGAGTGAAATCTTATTCTAGCACTTCTTTTCTCTGAGATCTTAGGTAAGGGGCTGTATCTCCATGGAACTGAGGTTTTTCACCTCTAAAATAGAACAGTAACTACCATCTTGGATTCACACTAACTACATTCATATTGTAACTAACATAGAACTATAATGTGTCATGTTTTAAAAAATCCAGTCAACACTTATTAAGCATTTACTGTATACGCTGGACTGCTCTGTTGTGTGCTGCCCAACTCTAGGGTCATGGCTCACATCATAATCATCAAAGAGTTGTGAACTTCTCAGGACAGATTTGTTTTTTCCTGGCAGAAAATGAAATGTTTTAAGGAAGGTATACCATTTCAAATTTCATACAAAGGTATAAGTTAAGTTAGCAAAGGTTGGGCTCATGGCTATGATAAAAATTAGCATCTAATAGGAAAAGGCAACACAGAAACTCAAAAGCAATCCCACAAATTGTTTTTGTTGCATTGAGTTTTGAAAGGGCAAGAATCTTCGAGATCAAAGAGGGAGGAAAAAGTGTTCCTCACATAATGAAGAGCTACTAAATCTCAATAGTCACGGTGATTTTAAAACAGGTTCAGAAGTGCCTTGATTTTCCTCCCTTTCAAAAAGTGGGACCTAACTGACCTCCCATGAGCATGGGCTGTATTTAGTGACATGGTCCTAATGAACTGACTGTAGTGGAGGTGTGTGACTTAGGAAACTGAATCATAAAGGGCATTATGACACCCCTTCTTGTTCTCCCTGCTGGTCACTTCCTCGGGACTCTTGCCAATACCATGTGAGGCATCCTAGAATTAGATTCTTAGGCCCGAGTCTACCCATCAGATGATGTTCCCAGGGCTAAACATCTTTTCTGCAGCCTACTGAGAACCCCCTGAGCCAGAAGCATCTGACTAAGCCACTCTAGGATTCCTGACCGACACAAATTAACATGGCAAATATTGTTTTAGTTGCTAGACATCAGGCATGGGATCACTAATACAATGGTAAAATGTTTCCAATGGAAATGCCCCTTTGGTTGGGGCTTGGGGGCCTAGTTTGGGTGGCCAAAGGGGAAACAGATGATGAGTTCTAAGAGGTAAATGTCCAACATTTTTTAAAAAGATTTGTTCATTTATGCATACAAGAACTGGGGTGCATACTAGGCCAGAAGTGTGTGTGTGGGAGGTGAGAGGATTCACCAGAGACAGAGTGGGGAACAGAATAGGTAGATCTACTGAAATACACCGCTGAGGGGAGCAGCGGGCAAGACAGGAGAGTTCTGCTGTGCGATGTGGGAAGCTCCCTGGCCTGGGATAGAACTCATGTTTCAGTGGCTGCGGATAGCTTCATAGTGCTGAGACTTAACCCCTTGTGCCACCTGGGAGGCCCTGCCCAACATTTTTTTAAGAAGTTAGAATTGATCCTATCAGCAACAAATGAAAGTTAGATGATGTCTTTATACAGTGAAGGGTCATAATCATAGTTGATAACTATGTGTCTCGACATGAAATGGGATGGAAAGGGACTCACTGGCAAGGGATGCGGGCTTCCAATTGTGAAGTTCTGGGAGAATAGTCCAGATAAGAGGAAATGAGAGCCTGAACTAAGACAATAGCACAGGAGGTGGATATGTAAGGATTTTGTGAATTTGGTGGTATTTGGAAAGAAACAACTGGGCCATCTAGTGCAATCATGTTTTGTGTGGGCAAAAAAGAAAAGTGTGCTGAACTCAATAACATATAACATTATCATTACACACACACACACACACACACACACACACACACACACACACACACACGATACTTACTTTCCTAAGCTAACAGAGTAAGCATTTTGCAAACAAGACTTCACAATTAGGAAATAACTCACTTTCAAGATTTAATATTAAGCATCTGAAATAATGCTTTATGAAAACTCTAAAGAACAAAAAAGCAAATAATGAGCTTTTACTTTCCATTGGAACCAAAAGCCTCCCATTTATTCATTCTACAAATAAGATCACAGAAGATTAAACCAAATTATAGTGGGATGAGTTATAGCCCTATTGGAATATAGATTAAATGTGGTTTTCAAATGTTGAAAGATTCAACAGAATCTATAATTAAAAGAGCACATAGGCTGTGATACTAAATTAGCTAAGAAGTACTGCTCTCCCTCCCCCAAACTGGTTACCTTAGGAAAATAACACCAATTTTATTTGAAAGCCCCAGAAAGAGATGGATTATGTAAAAGCTAAGCCATGAATACCTTAAGTGGCTACATTTCTACACAAATGATGAGGGAAAACATGTATGCTTTCATGTGTATGTACATATGAATGTATGCATATATATACACACATATAAACATGCATACAAACATACTGTCATGGTATTATCTTGACTGCATTATATATTATCGCATTTTAAAATGTTTCTTCTGGAAAGGAGAGCTCTAATTGATCTGAATATCAGAGGAACAGAAAGAATTCAAAACCAGTACAGATATTCCAGGAACCAAATCTGATATTCAGTGGGGAAATATTTGTGAATGGTAATTGTTGAGAATCATATTTGTTTCTGAAAATTACTTTTTAAATAAACCTTTTACTTATTACACATTGTATGGAACTTGGAAGAAATACTTATCTTAAAATAACTTGATTCAATACATACTCATTGAATAATCAGGGTCCTTATAATGAGAGATAAGACGTGTCCACTAAGTGGGATGATAATCAGAATAAATGTGAAAATCAAAGTTCCTCCGGACAGAGCAGTGCTAACCACAGCAGGCTGTGTCCACTGTGAGGGTCTGAAAAGGGAGTAGTTCAACAAATGACCCATTGGATGGGGAATGAATGAATGAGTGGGAACTACACGAACACAGGCAATGCTAATAATGTTGGGCTTGTATCAATAAAACAGCACTATAAATCTCAAAGGTATATCTCCATTGTAGAACTCATAAATATTTACAACTGAAGAGTCTGTGGAAGATGTGAAAAATTCAGATGTTTAAGAAAAGATAAAAATAACAGAAGTGTGAACTAAGTAAAGCAGCAACAGTATATTTTAGGAAACTTGATGAAACTATGTTAGCAAAAGCACATTGTTATAGCTACAATGAAGAATCCTGCAGTGCAGAATAATTGTGATAAGGTGAAAATAACTGAATGAAATAACGTTTCTTCAAGACTATCACATATCTGCTTCGGGCTCCCAGTCCAAAGTTAAATTTTTGTGTGGAAAGCAAAGGAAAGGACAAAGAGAAACCACCACCATTAGTGCCTGCACCAGAGCTATTTATTAACATAATTTTTTCTTTTTTTTTTCCGTAAAGATTTCATAACAACTGAAGTATGTACAAAGTCTTACAGCATTTACACCATAAAAAGTTTCCTATTAGCTGATGAAGTCTAAGGTAGTGCTGCTGACAACTTCAGAGCATGAGTACGAGGGCCATGAAGGAGACCACGTCACAATCACCTCTCTGCCACCACACCACAACCGTCAGCTGCTTGACAGCTAACAAGACCACCTGGAAGACAGGTTATTGGGGGAAAAGGGAACAAGTTGATATGCAGCGCAAGTGACCAAGGAATGGAAAAGCTACATAGTTGTGTTTCTATAATTTCTAGAGCTGTAGCATAGGTCTACAGCCTGAGAGAGTAACATAGGCAAGACATCACAATCGCACTGCTCAGATAGGATTCAGCTACCAAAGGCATTCACTTTTGAATGGAGGTGCTCTACTGATATGGCTGGTATTTCCATTTGTGTTCATGTCTTCAGGTAGCTCAAACTTGCACAAGTCCCACCCCCTCTCCCAAATAAAACATCAACAGAGGGAGGGAAGGAGGGGGGAAGAGAATCGGCATGGAATTAGTTCTTGACCAAAAAAACAAACAACTTTTTTAAGACATTCAGTATCAGTTTTTTGGGTGGTCATTCTCATCAAGTGAATAATAGTAGAAATTTCTGAACCAACACAAATCAGAACAACATCAATATAACCCCCAAACACCCAACGTCCTAGATTGAATCACCTTCATTGTATCTGATTGTCTTTCCTTGGGGTCAGTATTACACAAACCACCAACATTTATACACTGAATAGGACACAAAACGTAGCATTGTTGCCCCAACCATTACTTTAGCAAGTGGCTAAGAATTTCAATATATAAAAAGATTAACATTAGGCTCACCACTTTCAACCTCAAAATACTCCACCTGGTTTCATCTCAGGACAGTCTCAATATCTGTTTGGTAGCAAAGCCCACTTACTTCCCCAATTATTTCAGTTTCACATGTAGGCAAATTGGCTTTTTTTTTATTTCAAAAAGATTCTATTCTCAACTTAAAAGCTAGTTGATAAAACTTTTAATTAAGACACAATAGCGCAGAATATAAAAACACAAGAAACACATAAATATTGAAGAAGTTGTATACCGTTTTTTTTTTTTTTTTTTTTTTTTCCCTGTAAACAGTTTTGCTGAAGATCAAAGCCCTAATTAGATCCTGGTCTGAAACTTTTGGCAGATGATGCATATTGGGCCAGGCTCTGCAGCGATGGTTGAGTGGAAGCCAAGGTCAGTCCCCATGTTGACAGGCATGCAACTTGAAAACATTGCACAACAAGCAACACAAAGAGAGTGGAGAAGCTCACAACACTTCAAGGAGACCTCACAACCTTCACAACTGCGACGCACAGAGACCTGCCCCTCCCTCCTCTGCACACACTGTCGCTTACACGTGGGAGACCTTCTGTGACTCTCTAGCTTGTTTGATGCTATATAACCACTTGATGATTCTAGCGTTTCTTTCGATGGCAGAAATGCCATATGGCACGCGGTCATTGGCACTGTCATCATTTCTAAGGTCACTGTTACTGTCCTGAGACTGTTCACAGTCTGAGCTGATCATGCTTGCGCTGCGGAAGTTGAGGGATATTATGTCAGAATTAGCCCTTGCAAAGTTTTCCATGCCAAGGTTTTCCAGCTCTTCGGGGTCCAGTCCGCAGTAGTTGAAAAACCTCTCCACGTCGGCGTCCACCCGGAAATATCTGTCACTCAAGTCTGACTTAGACCGCTGGAGGGAGGGTCTTCGGCTGACACCGCAAGCTGGTTCCACTGGGTCAGCTTCGGGAGACTTCATGGTGGCAATGGAGGAGACCTTGGGTTTGGGAGGCAAGGGAGGGGCGGAGCTACTGCAGGGGATTGCTTTTAAGGGCTTGACACTGGTCACTTTGCGGATATCCGAGGAGCTGTGGGAGACGTGGAGGAAGGACTCTGCCGACTGCTCCAGCAGCCTCCTGCCCACGTGGGAACTGCTTTCTTGAGGGCTGCCGCGGCCCTGCGTGGGGTACACCTTCAGGGACTCGGCGAAGGAGTGCCGGTGCAGGTCGGTGGCATCTGGTCTGTGCGGCGGCCAGTTTCGGGAACTGTGCTTGTGACCCGAACCCGAGCTGGAGCCTTCTGAGCTGTTGATGATGTTTTTCAGGATCTCGAGCTTCAGGTTCTCCCTCTGCACACCGCTCTCAGTCTTGGCGTTGTTGCCGAACACTTTGAGCGTGGGGCTGCCCAGGGCGCGCTTGGCGGCGGGGCACACGGGCGGCTTGGCCAGCACGGCCGGCTTCACCGGCTCCTGCTTGGCGTTGATCACCTCCTGACTCTTGACATACTTGGCCTTATCGGCTTCCAGTCTCTCCACCGCGCTGAGTCTTTTGGGGTTGGGTTCCGCCTGCCTGCGAAAGTAGTCTGGCCCTTTGTTGAGGATGCGCAGGGGGACCGCCGAGGTGAAGGTGCCGGCGGGGCTGACCGGTTTCACCATGCTACCTGTCTGTAGGGTCTCCGTGGGCATGGTGGGTGGTCTCTCCCCGGCAGCCGTGTTGGATTCTCTTCTGGGCGCCTCCGGATGCGCTGAATAGACACATGTACACGAAGCACAAAGGACAGCAGACGGAGCCTGGGATCTGATTGTCAGCAGCAGCAGCACCTCATCTCACAGCTCATTAACTGCCCCTGTGGCTTTAATTCACTTTCCCTCTTCCAGGCAGTCCCTGTACTAAAGAGGCCACAAGCCACAAGTTCCTTTAATCTGCTTCGCTGCCTCCTTTCTTCTCCCCGAAGGATGTGGGAGTCTCCTCCAGGTCTTTGTGTTCAACTGCAGGCAGAGCTGAAACACAAAACAACCAACCGCGGGTTAGGATGGGCGAGTGACATCACGGCTGTAGCAACAGAGAAACCCGGCAGCGCGCCCCCCGCCTCCGCGGCCGACCGTCAGGCCCCGGCGCCCCAGCCATTTCTAGGAGGCGATTCCCGGTTCGCAGAAGCAGGACCACCTGCATCTGGCTTCCGAGACTGCGCCGCGGCGCGGGGCGGTCAGCGGCCGCTGTTTGGAAGAAAGGAAGGGGCTGAGATTTCCCACGCGTGAACTCTTCCAGCTGCCTCCCGATTGGCGAGCACCGCCTCCTGATCCCGCCCGATGTCATTACTTATAACAAAACCCAGAAAACACTGGATGGATGCAGAAATGAGCGCTCAGCAAAGCCGGGTTCCCAGATATTTAAATACCACTGGATCCTAACAACCACTCATCTGCTTTAGGCCAGGGCATGGGTGAATTAAAACGTCTCTTTTGCAATGAAGCAAAAGTTTTGACTCCTCACAAGCAATCTCTCAATAACACTTGAGACAAGTACTTCTTTTAACGCTTCAAAACCTCAGAAGATGGGCAAGAAATGGGAGTGGCAGAAAAGCTGATTAGTGAGGTAAATTTCAGGTGTATAAAAAAATTAAAAGCCACCATGTTTATGATGTTATTTTTTTGCCAGCCAATATATTTGAAAACACTTTCTCCTACAAACCAAGAATGTGGATGAAGTTCATCCCATTAAATACAAGTTGACTTTTAATTAAAAACCTTATAAATAGTTCTAGATTAACCATATATGTAAATTTGATTAGAAATGCTCTGTACTTTCTCATGACTAATGAAAAGAAAGCAAAAGTTTTTTTCTAGTATTTATTTTCACAAACTCGCTCCAGTATTAAAAACAAAATCATGTCAATGATACCTAAATATTTTACTTTATAGACAGAGTGTACAATAGTTGAGCATTCATAGCTTTCTGAGCAACTTGACTTTACCCTGTTCCCAAAGAAAACTACCGTAATGACACAGTTATCAATACTCCCAGTGTAAATCTGTGAGGATTCTTTCTACTTAATACACAGCATAATGCAACAGTTGTCTCTGGATTTCTTCCCCTACTGCTATCAGAGAACATTTATAAACACAGCATTACAAAGCAAACACATTTTGTTATAATTATAAGTAACATGCCAAATAACTATTAAGAGTTGACAAAATAAAGTGATATTACTATAAGATGACCTGTTCCCATGATAAGAAAGTCAAGTTTCCATTAAAAACAAACTGAGGGGGGCTGGAGGAGGCTGACATTTTTTCTTCTAAAATTCTTAATCTCTATATACAACACATCCCATGTTTTGTCAGAGACAATTTTAGGAATCTGCAAAAGAATGTGTTCTAATAAAAATATTTTCCTATGCAAGATTTGAGAAGTCCCAAGGCAATAAGGCAATTCCTACATAATGATTTCCTTTAATTGTGTAGTTCTATTAAAACCACCTCCTCTCATGACAATTGAGATTATTTCTTTGAATATATTTTGAATGAAGTATCAAAAGAGGAGCAACAATTACTTTGTGGAGCCTGTGTATGCTCAAATACCACCCTTGGTCCACTTCACTAGCAAGATTCAAGAGCCGTCCTCAGGGTGGCGGCACAATCTGCCTGCCTTAACCAAGGGGGTTCAGAATCAGAGCAGAGAACAGAGCCTGCACTCGGAGGTACCCCATCATGACCACACTCGGGACGCTTGAGAGAGTTGACACAGGACAGGCCGTGTCCCTCCTGTATATGTGTAATATCTCCAGTAATTAGTCCCTGGATTTTCCAAATATATCTACAGAAGGGACTGTGGCAGAAGGTCTGGGACATAATGAAGAACAGGACTGAGATCTGTGCTCATTAGCCTCATACCTAAGGACCCCAACAACATCTAGCAAGCAGGAAGCTGGCTTAGTGGGCAAGATCCCTTCTCCTGGGGCTTGTATCTTAATCTAGGACATGTGTGGCTTAAAGGAGATTTCCGCAATGCTTTTAAAATTATGTGGTACTGAGGAACTAGGAATGAGTGAGTTATTTCCAATTTCAAAATGGCACATGGGAATGCTGGCACACGTCTAAACTTTTCTGTGGTTCCTCCAGTTACTGTTCGTAGGAAAATGGTCTTTGACGGTGTAGTTATCATATAACAAACACTGGCATTGAGGTTCATGCCGGCCGTGGTTCAATTCTCTTTAGTTTTAGCATATTTGAACCTGAAGTCCTAATGGCCACTGTTACTGACGCTGCTTGTGTTAAGGCAGGCTCTGGTATTTAGGAACACTTAATAAAAATCATCACTCTCAAGTCACAAGGCGGAGGGGTACCAGTCTATTTCTGTGATACATTCCCCAGAAAGCTTGGTGTTTTCCTTTCACAGGCACCCATAAGAGCAGGCCAGGAGCTGCTATTTCCTTTTCATCTTGATTCAGGGAAGGAAAGTTAGGTCTCAGGTGTGTAAGGCTCCATAAACAAAAGTAATTATACAGTACTGCTTAGTCCCTTAACTGAATACTGACTTACAGTTAAGGAGAGAGAACACAAGCCTGAGGGAGAAACTTCGATTCACAAACCAACTGGCTACCTTCCATCCTGTTTATTATCCATTTGAGAACTTCAGGATAGGATAAAAAGGATTAAAGAAAAATAACCCCCAAATTTGGTAGAGCTGAGGTACCAAACGGTTGCCAATTAGGGCAGACCTGGTCTGGATTTGTCTTTACGCTGAAGCAGATCCCAGCAGGCTCCTTCTGATGGAAGATGGGGGCTATAAAGGCCCCATTATGTGTGGGGGATGCCTGGGCCGTGTGGGGAGGTTGATGTGTCAGAGAGCTAGGTGGGGGGCAGAGGACACCGGGACAAAAGGAGAAATGGAGTCTCCCATTCACTATCACTGTGTTCCTTAGACTTGAGCATCCTCAAGCCTGCACATCCTCAGGGCTGTCTGTGAAACACTGACTCTGATTCAGTTGATTTAGGGTGAGGCTCCCGGATTCATTTTCACAGGTGATGCCTGGGCAGGAGGTTCCAGGCTTTTGGGTATCAGGGAGAAAGGGAAGGATTCACTCTTGTACTAGCCTCACTGGATTAGAATGAAATGCCTCTGGCACTGAGGAAAGTTGCCAAGCTTTCTTGTCTCCTAAATGAGTAAAAACTGGGGCTTTTAAGGCAAGAAATATTAACCCCAGAATATCTGAAACTTTTATAACTAAAGTGGCCTAAAACCTAAGTTCAAATATGCCAGCTGTTCATAGGGTCAGTTGGCACAGACTGACTTTGAAGGCCCAGAATGCTGAGTCTAAGACTGTTTGCAAACCCCTAAAGGCCGGTAAAGACAAAAGATGAGCTTCAAAATACAGTTTATATGAAAAGTGCTTAAAGTCAAAGTTTCTCTAACCCAGAAATTCCGTGCTTCCAAGCCACTGAGTGTCATTGTGGCCTGTGTGGGGTCCCACGACCGTTATGGGGAAGAAGGTGATTCACACTTGACAGAGCTAACCCAGACCTTGCTTAAGCTCTGCCAATTTTATAATTTTTAATTTATAAATTTAAATTTTTAAATCCAATATTATAAAACCAAGTGCTACTTGTAAGTAAAAAGAGAAAGAGAGTTAATGTCTAACTAGTCTTTACATTTGATGTAATAAAGCAAGAGCTAGAACAAAGACCTTCAGGTTGAACCACAATCTTAGGTTTACCCAGCGAGGTTTCTCTAGTATGTGAAAACCAGTCATTTTTCATATGTGTGTTATGGCAGAAAAATGTGGTAATAGCACCAACTCAGTCACCTGACATCTCACTTTTTTTCATCTTGTCAATGAAAATGAGTTGCATTATGTGAACTTAAAATGTTCTCAGATCAAACATTCTTGGAGGCAAAAAGCAAAGGAAGAAATTTAAGTAGGAGGTCAGTAAGAGTTCTAGAAGAACTGATTCTTCTAGTTTCCTGACCTGTCAGATCACAAGACATTTATGATATATGTAAAACTATCCCAGGAAACATTGCTTTTTAGTTTTTAGGAATAAGATTCCAACTAGACTGGGGGGGTCACTCTCATAACTTTATTCTTGGTTTTTCCTATTACAAGCAGAGAAACATCCTTGTCAGTGAAGTCAAAGTACCATTTCACAAGACATGTTAACCTTTGGGATCTTTACGAATATAAGAGAAATACACTCAAAATCTAAGAGTGCTTACTGAATAAAAGGTTGTGTTCAATCAATTGATTGTACCTATTGACTAAGGAATTATCTGTGGGCTATAAAGAGATAGAGAAGGCATAACAATTTAGAAAAAAGATTTAAAATACTTGTGAGGAATATGAATTGATAATATTGAGAGATGTGGCAAAATTGCCCACAGGCCTTCCTTACGAACCACTTCTCAATAAACAGATGAAAGGGTGGTGAGGCAGGATAGGGCTGGAGTCCTCAGCTGAAGATGAGGGCATCTGTCCTCAGAGCCATTCTGTTGGGTCCAGTGTCCACTCAAGAAACTTAGAAGACACTAGATGGCCAGTGCAGAGTGTGAGGAGGACAGCAGTGAGAGGCTTACTGTGGGCAAGAAGGGGCAGGTGGACTGGGGATTTCATGCAAAGGTAATAAGAGAGCACGAAAGGGTAATGAAATTTTAGTGCCAGGTTTGGATTTGTGTTTTATGAAATGCGCTGGTAAAAGTGAGTGAACAGGATTGGGTGGTAAGGGATGATTACGGAGAGGTCAATCAGAACTGTGCGGGGGAATGGTGGGAGAAGGGATGGCAGCGGGGCTCTGAGGGGCTGCCCAGTATAGCACTGCCTCTGGGTTTGTATCTCTGGCCACGATGGCTGATGATCTTGTGCAGATAACTTCAGATCCTGTGTCCCAGGTTTCACATCTTTGAAGTGGGAATAATGACCATATCTACTTCTTGAGGGAAATGAGAAGTTTAGATAGGGGTACAAAGGCACTTTTCATTCACATTACCCTTATCAGGAAGATGTCTCTGGGGCTGGAGTGAAGGGTGAACAATTTCAAGGTGTGAATGGTGCAACAGGCCTACCTTGGTGATGGATTAGATGTGGAGGATGAGGGGGTAGGTTGAGGACAATTCAGGGCTTGTAGTTTCACTACTGAGAAGTGGTCTGAGGGGAAACAAACACTAGTCTAATCCTCTGTCTGCTCCTCAGACGGACACCAAACAGAACAACAGCAGCTGCTCCAAACCAGCTGAGCACATCACACATCTGCCTTTCCCTCTGCCTGAGATGGTATTTAACCATCAGGTTAAGAAACCTGTCATATCCTTAATGTTCCACAAAGACCTATCGATGTTATGTTTATCATAAAAATTAGATTTAGCAGCAAAATGTAATCATAAATTATTCTCAGTTCTGTGGGTTAAAGGAAAACAAAGTCATTCCTGTTGAAAGACATTAATTTCTTCATTTTAAGTAAGACTTTTTTTTAACATTTCCCCCTTTCCTTTGCCAATACATAGTCACTTTTATTAATTCCTATTACATTGTGAGAATAACTTGCAAAGAATGTAAAAGAGAGGAGAATAACAAGGTGAAAAAAAAAAAGCATGGATGAGAGGAGACTGAATATGCACAAACTTTGAAATCAGAGGGACAACCATATAGAAGCATTAAATCAAAACCACTGCCCTGTCAGGACCTGTATTTTTAAAGTTACCAAATGGTGAGTATCCCTTCTTATTGGCTGGCAAATTCCTTCAACATCTATAACTCTAAGGACTGAATCTTCCTGTTCCTGACCTTGGTGTTGCCGTTAGCAATTTGCTCCAAGCTGTAAGTGAAACATTTTCTTTCCAATAACACTATGACTTTGTATATTCTTGGAAACCACAGACTTTCCTAATACCACTTAAAGTTTTGATTCTAGCATCCTACTCATTTTTTTTTAGCTTATTCTTTCAGTTGGCTGGAGTACAATATTATTTCACAAAAAATCCTTGCTCTGGTTACCACTACTTCGTTTTCATTTTCCACACTGGGTAAACCATTTCCTCACTCTTTCAGCTTTTTAAGCATTACTGCTTTTAACATGTACATTTCATAAAAACAAAGGATAAGATACAAATGTTGGAATGAGTTGGATGCAGTGAGGCTAACTCTTATGACTTTATAGGCATGGACCAAGGAATAATGTCTTTCTCAGTTGCTCTCATGTGGTTCCTTGAGGCATTTGGCTGGGACAACATGAAACTTGCCCTGTATGTTGACAAGTGGGTTGAAATCATTAGGACAATTATGTGTGGTTACAGCAGGACAAGCCCCCAAAACGTGGTGGCGAACAGACACTAGGATCAGGCTCTCCCACAAAAAATCGATTTATGGAGAAAAATAGCCCTAACTTTGAGAGCTGACTCGAAGAGAACCGGATACCCTACGCAATACAATCAACCCCGGGGGTGCTTTGGATTTGAAAATAAACCAAAGAGTCGGAGTAAAGAGAAGAGAAAAGACATCGGACTCCACACAAAGGAGCAGCAGAAAGGAGAGGTGGGCGAACCGGCTTCCTCTGAGAGCCACTGAATGCAAGGTTAGAAACTGCGGTGAGGTCAGGGGGCTCAGGCCAGCCGACTAGGAGTGCGACCCCCACTCCCCCACTCCACGACTCCCCTCTCTTCCTTGCGTGGCAGCCCTGAGGAGCAGGAAAGTGGGAGGGTCACTGCGTCCCATCCCCCACCTGGGGCTAGGTAACATCTTAAAGGGGAGAAAGCCCAAGCAAGAAACATCCCCCACTGGTTGGTAGGTGACAGATTAGCCAGAAAAACCGGTTGGGTTGGAAAACCTCCTGCGGAGACCACCTCAAACACTCTGGGCTTTAGAATGCAAATTGATCCCAAGCTGATGGGAAGGATGGCATTTAAGGACTATTGATTGACAATCCCCAAAACCCCTTCCATACCTGTTGCTGAAACTATCTCCTGCTGAAACTATCTCTGACCACACCCTCCCGTGCAAAGTGTCAGCATCTTGTCACCCAGAGGGGGCAAAAAACAAACAAACAAACAAAGACCACAGCAGGTGGTGAACACGGCCCAGCACTTGCTACCCCCGCAACTTCTAGGTGGCTGCACACTGGCACCCTAGAAACTAGGGGAGGTGAAACGCTGATCAACAGCCACCCACAGCCTCCACCCCTGCACCCCTTCGTGGAGTAGCAGGCCCCAAGCAGCAGAAAAGAAACTAAGACTAGGAGCTCCCCACCAGACATAACCCCAGGGGCAGGAATAGCCCCAGGCAAACATTGGAAGAAAGGGGAAAAAAAAAAGGGGGGGAGGGAGGGGAGAAAGAATAGAAAGACTCCCAGCAAGGACTAATGACAGCAGCAACAGCAAGACAACAACATCTGTCATTGGAAAGGAGGGGCTGAACCCCAGCAGGGGACCCAACCACAGACCCCAGAACCTAAGAGCAAAAGGACTACAGAACTCCAAATTCACATCTCCCCAATACTTTATTTTCTTTATTATTATTATTTTTATTTTTTACTATTTTATTATTATTAGTAGTAGTATTATTAGTATTATTTTAAACTTTTAACCTATCTTTTTCTCTTGGTCCTTCATTCCTACTTTTCTTCATCTTCATTCTCCTTTTCTTTCCTCTCCCTGTTTTTTTTTTCCTTTCTCTCTTTTCTCTTTTCTTTCTTTTTTACTACAAACCACCCCTTCATCTTCCCTAATTAAACTCGGAACCGGAAACACACTGGAGACACACCACGAGAAACACAAAAATTCAACAAAGAAAAATAAGAAAATCCAGAAGATACCCAGCCACAGCCAAGGCAACTCAGACACTAGGGAACCACAAACACTCCTAAGCAAGTAAAACCAGGAGTCATGCCCACCAGCACCAGTGGAAAACTACGAACAGAGCAAAGCAGAAAACCAACAACGGGAAAGAAAAAAGTCACAAATGACCCTCAAAACAATACACCACAAAAGAAAATCCCTCTCCAGAACCCATTAATATGGACATAGAAGATTACAACCACCTAACAGACAAAGACTTCAAAATAGCCATCACAAAAAAAATGATAGAATTAAATGAAAAGAACAAAGAACTGAGGAACGAGAATGAATCCAAAAAGAAGAAATTGAAGGAACTGGAAGATTTAAAAACATTAGTAGAGGAGCTGAAGAAATCCAGGGAAAGCCAGAAAAGTGAATTAAAAGATATGCAGGGAGGAATAAGCACTCTGCAAGATAAAGATACTAACAGAATCAAGGCAGAAAAGGAAAGAGAAAAACAAAGGAAAAAGAATGAGGAAAAGCTTCGGGAACTATCTGACACCATGAAAAAAGGAAACATCAGAATCATAGGAATCCCAGAAGGAGAAGAGAGAGAGAAAGGAACAGAGAAATTTCTCAAGGAGATAACTGAATAGAACTTCCCAAACATGAATTGACATACAGGAAGCCAGACAATCTCCATATTATTACAACAAAAGAAAAAAAAAACAGCAAGACATACGATAGTAAAACTATCGAGAATTCAAGACAAGGAAAATATATTGAAAATGATGAGGGCAAAGAAACAAATAACCTATAAAGGAAAGCCAATCAGGCTGACATCAGATTTCTCTGAAGAAACGCTACAGGCAAGAAGAGATTGGAGGGACATATATAACACACTACATGCCAACAAATGTCAACCAAGAATACTCTACCCTGCAAAGCTCTCATTCCTCTATGAAGAAAAAACATGGACCTTCTCCGACAAACAGAAACTACAGAAATTCATCACTATCAAACCCCCACTCCAAAGAATACTAGAAGAAGTCATGAAGACAAAACCAACAGAAGAAAGACCAGGAAACACAGAATAAGGTAAGAATTAGAACCACAAAAGAGTAAACAAACAAACAAACAAAAAATATGGATGACGGTATATCAATATTAACTCTAAATGTAAATGGACTAAACACACCAATTAAAAGACACACCATAGCAAGATGGATCAAAAAACAGAACCCAACCTTCTGCTGTCTACAAGAAACACACTTAATTACAAAAGATAAACAGAGATTAATAGTTAAAGGGTGGAAAACATTCCTACAAGCAAATGGACCAAGAAAGAAGGCAGGAACAGCTATACTTATATCAGATAAAATAGACTTCAAACTTAAGAAGGTAAAAAAAGGCAAAGCTGGTCACTACATCATGATAAAGGGGACAATAAAACAAGAGGATATACCAATCATCAACAAATACTCCCCAAATGAAGGAGCACCAAAATATATCAGACAATTATTATCACACCTGAAAACAGACATTAAAGAAAATGCATACGTAGTAGGAGACTTCAACACCCCACTTTCTCTATTGGACATATCAAGAGGACAAAAAGTAACCAAGGACAGTAAAGCTCTAAATAAGGACCTAGACCACATGGGATTAACAGATATCTATCGATCACTTCACCCCCGAAAAATTGAATACACATTTTTCTCAAGTGCGCACAGAACATACTCCAGGATCGATCACATATTAGGCCACAAAACAAACCTCAACAGATACACTAAGATCAAAATTGTACCAGCCTTCTTCTCTGATCATAAAGGAGTCAAACTGGAAATAAATCATAAAAAGGAAAAAAGAAACCTCCTTACCTCATGGAGGCTGAAACCCACATTACTGGAAAACAAATGGATCAAAGAAGAGATCAAAGAAGAAATTAAAAAATATCTAGAACTGAACGACAACGAGGACACAACTTTCCAGAACGTCTGGGACACAGCAAAAGCAGTAATAAGAGGAAAATATATAGCATTACAAGCTCACATCAAGAAACAAGAAACAACCCAAAGAAACAATTTAATCTCACATCTCAAAGAACTATAAAATGAACAACAAAAAAACCCAAAAGACAGTTTAAAAAAGGAAATAATAAAAATCAAAGCAGAACTAAATGAAATGGAAATAAAAAAAAACAATCCAGAAGATTAACAAATCCAAAAGCTGGTTCTTTGAAAAAATAAACAAAATAGAAAAACCACTAGCCAGGCTTACAAAGAAAAAACGAGAGAAAAAACAAATAAATAGGATCATAAATGAAAAAGGAGAAATCACAATGGACATAGCAAAAATAAAAAAAATAATCAGAGTTTACCATAAACAGCTATACGGAAACAAGTATAACAACCTAGAGGATATGGACAAATTCCTAAAACTATACAATCACACAAAACTAGACAAAGAAGATACAGAACACCTAAACAGACCAATCACAAGCAGTGAAATTGAAACAGTAATTAAAAACCTCCCCTAAAACAAAAGCCCAGGACCAGATGGTGTCACAAATGAATTCTACCAAACATTCAAAAACGAAATAGTCCCTATATTACACAAACTCTTTCAAAAAATCGAGAAGGAAGGAGTACTACCAAACACATTCTCTGAAGCAAATATTACTCTAATACCAAAACCAGAAAAAGACAATACAAAAAAAGAAAACTACAGACCAATCTCCCTAATGAATACTGATGCAAAAATAGTCAACAAAATCTTGGCCAATAGGATCCAACAATGCATCCATAAGATAATACACCACGACCAAGTGGGATTTATTCCAGGGACACAAGGATGGTTCAACATCTGAAAATCAATCAATGTAATCCAACACATCAACAAAAAGAAAAATAAAGACCATATGATCATATCAATAGACGCTGAGAAAGCATTTGACAAAGTGCA
>PVIJ01010902.1:0-57708 GCA_004024925.1 Scalopus aquaticus | reverse complement strand
ATATTTTTCTCTTTCTTTCTGGCTTATTTCACTGAGTATGATCCCCTCTAATTCCATCCATGTCGCTGCAAATTGCATGTGTTTATCTTCTTTGAATGCTGAATAGTATTCCATTGTGTATATGTACCACATCTTGATCCAATCATCTATTTTTGGACATCTGGGTTGCTTCCATACCTTTGCTATTGTGAACAGTGCCGCAATGAACATACGGGTGCATGTATCCTTTCGGATTAGTGTTTTTGTGTCCTTTGGGTAAATTCCCAAAAGTGGTATTGCTGGGTCGTATGGAAGCTCCATGTTGAGCAGTTTGAGGAATCGCCATACAGCTTCCCATAGTGGTTGGACCAGTTCACATTCCCACCAGCAGTGTAGAAGAGTTCCTTTTTCTGCACATCCTTTCCAGCATTTGTTGTTGCCTGTATTTTTAATGTGTGCCATCCTCACAGGTGTGAGGTGGTGTCTCATAGTGGTTTTATTTTGTTATTATCATTATTATTACCACTCTAGTTTTCCATTTGTCCATCAAAAATGGAAATGGTAAATTATTTTGGCATTTCAAGACATATGTAATGTGGTTATGGTGCTGAGATAGTCTAAATTTCCAATCATCTGATGTCTGTCTTTCAGAGTGGAACATGTACACATACAGAAGTTGTAATCCAAAGATTAAAATAAATAAAAAATAAATAAAAATAAGTAAGGTAAAAGTGCAACCAAATGAACTGTGGGCTTTATCTGCATCATTTAATTCTCTCACCTGTCATTTAATGTGGGCTCTAATGTCACCCACATTTTATAGTTGAGGAGATGTGATAACTTACTCAACATTGCAAAGCTAAATTAGAAACAGGGGCCTGCCCGGTGGCGCAGCCGGTTAAAGTGCAGCGCTGTGGAGCTGTCGGCAGTTGCGATGCCAGTTCAACGCAGGGCCGGGGAGATTCCCACATGGCGCAGCAGACCTCTCCTGCCTCGCCTGCTGCTTTCCTCAGCAGTGTGTTTCCGTCCATCTGCCTGTTCTGCTCCCCACTCTGTCTCTGGTGAATCCTCTCACCGCTCCACGCCTCTGGTCTGCACCCCAGCTTGTATGCATAAAACAAATTTTAAAAAATCTTTAAAAAAATTAGAAACAGATCCTGACTTGTAACTCTGGTTCATAGGATCCCAAGAATGAGTAACTTAAGATAACCTAATGAGGATGGGGCTATTTAAATCCATAAGCAAATAAACAATATGTGGTATTTCAGAAAACAAAAAAAAAGTAGCAGATTAAAATTTAGAAGTGCATTTATCCAAAGCCTATTGATTTGTTAAGGAGACATTCCTTAAAGGTCTGTCTTTTTATTACGGAGGACTATAAATGCCTAATTAATGAGAAGGCTAGAATGCAAACTATTATCTACAACACACACACACTCACATTCACACCTGCATACATTCCACTCAAACGAGACTCCTCATCTAGCAGTCATCAGAAGAATGCCTATTATACCGAGGCAAGCATTTCTGTTTGCTAAATCTCACCAGCCCTAACGCTGACTCTGGCATTTAATATGACCTGAAATATAGGCTGCTCCTTATTTGGAAAGCCGTTTAATTTGAGATTTTTGATCAAGTAATATCTAACAAGGAAAACTCAGGAGAAGCACAGCTGAACAAAGAAGTCATGGATTTTTCAGCCTATATTGTTTCAGGGGCCACAGAAAATCAGCACATCCGTGATACACTCGGCAGTAAGGCAGTGCGTGTCAGGCAGGCAGGCAGCCAGAGACAGCGGGATTCAGAGCCAGAGACAGGAATGGGTGGAGGGCAGGTCACCGGCACATCAGCAGCCTCCGAGGAGCGAGTGTGAGCATGATCAGGACAAGCAGTGAGTCATGAAGAAATGGGCAAATTGGACGCCCTATGGGGTCTCACGAGTCCGCTTCAGGAAACTGAGGAAAGAGGGGCAGAGAGGAGGGGGAGAGGCAGTGGGTTTGCGAGGGAATACGGGTAGATGCTGAAAACCAAAAGCAGAACAGGAACAAATTACAAATGGAGAATGCAGTCGCATTGCGTCAGAATCCAGTGGACTTTGGCAGCTAAAGCAACTCGCTGTTCCAGCTTCAGCTGTTCTTCTTCCCGTCCTGCCACGTGAATCTGGCCTGGGGGCTTGCAGCAAAGGCAATGGAAATTGGCTAAGTGAAGAGTGTGGGGGTGAGAAGCTGAAAACAGTTCCTGGGAAGGAGTATGTTTTGCTTATAAAGGAAATTAGAACTGTGCTAAAGGAGGTATTTGAATATGAATGAGGTATTTAGGTATTGAAATAGCCAAAAGAAAATCACTCAATAGCGAGAATGTCTAAGTTTAAAAAGATTTAACAGAACACAAGCATACACTTTAGTGAATGAGTTAATAAACCATATAGCTAAATATGTATGGCATTTTCGATTTATGCCTCCGTCTAGAAGCCTTCCAATCATCTCCCACTCTTTTTAAAGGGCAGGGAGCTGTTTAACAACCCTTCAGTGTTCCAGGCAGCAAACAGCCTCTCAACTATTAATGGCAAAGCTGCCAGAAGCCAGACATACCTGGGAACAGATGAAAGGTTTCGTTTGTTCACCTTCAGCGTTACACTAGTTCCCACTCAGGACCTCTGAGCACATTACTGGAAATTTTTAAAACACACAGTTACTGGTGTGAAGAGGTTTCTGAAAACATACAAAGCACACATTCAACAAGAAAGTCCACCTGAAAATCCTGTGAGGGCAAAACTGGATTGGAACATTACAGCATGCCTGTTATTTTTACAAAGACCAAAGAAAGTTCAAAGACTCAGAAACTTTCTTGAAAATGATAGAAACATTATGGCAAATTAGGTTTCATCTTGCATGCCAAATCCAACTGATGGGTAGTTGCTTCCTTAAGCCCCCAATAGCTGATCAAATGAAGGATGTCTATCACAGCTCAGGGAGGAGGGAGTAGACAGTCACCATTGTTTAGATGTCTGTCTCACTCTGAGTCTTAGGCCATATGATTTTCTATCCTGAGGTGCAAATTGGCAGCTTGTGGGCTGGATTCACGCTGAAGATATGCTTTGGCCCTTCCAGTATTTGCTTTAATTACTTGCCAATATTTGAAAATGCGAGACTTAACATTTTTAAAAAGGTTTTGAAGTCTCCCTTAAAGTTTGAAATTTCTTGCAATTTTAGAACTTCCTTTCCAAATGGCAACTGTCACCTGGAGCTGAGTGGAGGCAGCCTCTGTTAGAGGGGTTTCCCCTCTTAAATTTGACTTCCCTCACTCATTTGCATTACCGGTCTGGCCTCTGTGGTTTATGAGTTTGTTCCTCTCTCCTGTGTCCCTCTGTATACGGCTACTTAATCAAGTCCCTCCATCTTAATGAGGACTTTGAAGTTTACTGTTTCCTTTTCTACTTCAGTTCTTCATTAACCAGAATTACTTTAACTCCTTGACCTCACAGTTGCTCTGGACTTGTTTCAACAAATGTCACCTTCACTTTGGCAACCCATTCCTCAGACACAGAAATGTTCTACCTTCAAGATTTGTCCATCCAGTACCCTAGTTTTTTGTTTGCTTGTTTGTTTCTATGCTTTGTTTTTGTTTTACCATAACATATTAATATAGCTGCATCTGCGTGTATTTCCAGTAGGTTTACCATCACTTCCCAACCAGATGTTTAGTCTCTTTACCCCTTTCTATTTTCCAAATCTATCAGGCCTTTTCTGGGTCTACTTGATTCCCGGGATCCATCATGTCACAGCGTCTCTTGAATTACTTATATTTCTTTTATTTCTTTGTCTTTTCCTCACACCTGCTCACCTAAACTTCATCCCTGGATCAATCCAACCACTCAGGTTCTCCAGGGTGACCGCCACTGCTGAATAATCACACTACGAATTGCCCATCTATATCTTTATGAGCCTTAAGTCCTTTAACATCACCCTCTCCTATTTCCTTCACTGGCCACCTCAAAGAGTTGCCGCTCTCCTCAAGTAAACTACTTCCCATGGCCGCACTTTCAGGGCAACTTTGTTTCTTACTCTCTGAGACATTCAAGGCCATCACATGAGAAAGATTCCTCAGTTTGCTCCTCCAACACCTACAAACTGATTTGCAATTCTCCACTTCTTACCCATCTCACTGAAACAAATGTTCTTCCTCCATTCAAGACTAATTATTCCCACTGATTGTCCATCCCCATGACATTTTCCCAGCCTCCTATTCCTGAGCCCTGACTTTATTCCATCACATATATGCCTTCTCTCTTATCTTCAGTAACTGTCAGTACCTACTTACTCTTTCCTTTCAAAGCATGGACATACCCAAGTATCTTCATATAAAAGCAACCTCCCTCAACCTCAGGTATCCTTCTGAGTCCTATTTATTGCCACTCTTTCCACCAAATATCCTGAAGAGAAATCTCTACTTCCTTGTCTTTCGTTTATTCCTCCATATACTGATTTTGTTTTTACTTAGATAGCTTATCTTTTCATTGAATGTTTTTAAAGGTCACCAACAACCTCCACGCTTCCAAATTCAATAATTATCTTTTGCTCTTATCTTGTTTGATGTCTGCAGCATCAATTTTGGTAATTTTCCCACTGTTGAATGTTCCCTTTGCTTCCAAACCCATTCTATCTTTATGGCTGTATTCCTTAACTCTTTGAAAACACTGCTTTTGCTTACCAATTAAATGTTGTCATTATCAGGACTGCAGTATGAACTCTATGCTTCCCTCATATGCATACTCTCCCTTGTGATCTGATGTGCCTCTATAAAACTTCAACTGCTATCTGCAAGCTGGGGCATTCAACCCAGGCCTCCCTCTTAAGCTCAAAGCCCATATATACAAGTGTGTGCTGGCAACGTATATTTGCATAGTCTAAAGACACTGCAAAGATTTTTTTGTCTCAAAATGAATTTTTCCCTCTCCAATTTTGATTTCCCTCTCTATTAATGATATTAATATCTCTCCAGGCTCTCAAGTAAGACATTTAGGAGTCATTCTGAGGTCCAGTCTCCTCTTCCTCACCCAAGTTCTACAATTCCAGATCTTAAATGTAAGCAGTGCAGGGCCTCCCTGGTGTTGCAAGGGGTTAAGTCTCAGCCTATGAAGCTATCAGCAGCCACTGCAGTGTTCCATCCCTGGCCAGGGAGATTCCCACATGGCGCAGCAGACCTCTCCTGTCTCATCCGCTGCTCCACTCAACAGTGTACTTCAGTCAATCTGCCTGTTCTGCTTCCCATTCTGTCTCTGGTGAATCCTCTTACCACCCCACACCTCTGGCCTACACCCCAGCTCTTGTATGCATACATAAATAAAATATTTTTTTAAATGTAAGCAGTGCAATGAAGAAACAGTGAAGACACCACCTAGAAAACAGAAGAAATAAAATCACCTTATGAGGCCCAGTTCTCCCATAGAGATCCTACTTGAAATTTCTAAAATGAAAATCTGATCATATCACTTCCTTTCAGTGACTTCCCATAGATTCAGAATAAGGGCAAAACACTAATGTACAGTGCCAGCCCTTCCTGAGCCAGTCCTTAGTGTGCTTGCTAGCCTCATTTCCTCTCTCCTCCACATGCCCTCTACGCATTAGTCTCACCTCACTGCTTGTGCTTTCCTGCACACATTGCACTGTTCCGTATCTGTCCTTTCAATTCATACTATTTCCTCTGCCTAGAATTAGTCCCCATTCCTAATCTTTTTGTTTTTCCTCTTCTTTTCGGCTAACACTTAACCTTCCCTTCAAGACTTAACCTTTCCTTCCATGAAGTTCTCTCTGATTTTATCTGCATGCCCTGTACTCTATGTGTATCTTTATTACAGCACCTTATCACACTGATTTACAAATATGGATTTATTTGTATCATTTTTCCATTAGGCAGTAAAGTCCCAAAGGCAGAGATTGATTAACATTTCTGCATCTGTAGTAACAGTATTTAATACTTAGTAGGTAATTAATACTTGATAAATAAAAGACAAAGAGACAAATAAATAGGAAGTTAACTGAGGAAGAGACTAAAATTTTAAGTTGTTATGATTTCCTCTTTAGACTAACTTTAAATTTATAAGTATTTTTTAATTTATATTTTAATTTGGCGCTTTTGTTCCAGTTTTGTACCTACGGGGGTAATTAAGGATTTATAAAAATTCATACCTGTGGTCACTTTTGTATTACTTTATCATGTGTAAGTTAGACTGTACTTTGCATAATTGAAGTGCTGCCTGACGAGATGCTAGCAAGTTCCATTAGGTAGTGCATAGGCTGTATTATGTCACCAAGCATTTCTCTTTCATTTGCCAAACTTCTAGTGTCTTACAAAAGATTTCTATGCAAACTATACCCTGGCCACTGTGCCTCTGGGACTTTTCTGCCATAGCTCTGCCTGCCTTGCCTCATCTTGTTCATACTTGCAGCTGTTTACAACTGCTTTTTTAATAGAATGAGCCAACCAGGCTCCCCAAGCAAGGTGAAAAAAAAAAGTTTGCCAGAAGAGCAAAATAATTGTTAAATCACAAGCTTTGCAGATCAAAATTGCTTCTAACCTCACTCAAAGCCTCCTTTTGTGCCTGGAACAAATTTAAATAGTTTTGCTTCTGCTCCCTTTACTACATGCTCCCCCACCATGTCCCACCTCCAAAATCAACACCTTCTTGCCAATGAATAGCCTAATTCAGACATCTTTCCTTTTCAATGAATGGGACAGGAGGTACACTCTACTCCCTTCCTGCCTGTTCCTAAGCAGGCATGCCTTGTCCAATTATGCTACAGGCTCTCCCTAGGACGAGATGTGGTATCTGTCTAGGGAGGGAAGTTTACTACTATTATGCAGCCAGGAAGACTTATAATAAATGACCCTGGACTATTCCTCTAAGCTACCCCTTTCAACACAGGTGAGCCTTGTTGGCCCACAGTAGGCACAAGCTACATGTCAAACACTGAAAAAATATAGTCTGCTGCCTCAACCCTTGAAAATGTTATAACATAGAGAAATTAGGTAAGAAAAAGATATAAAAGCAATCCAAGTAGGAAAAGAAGTATATCACTATTAGCAGATGACATGATCACATACATAGAAAACTCTACAAAGATTTCACACAAAAAGAAAACTATTAGAAATAATAAATCAGTATAGTAAAGTGGCAGGCTACAAAATCAACATACAAAAGTCTGTTGAGTTCCTATATACAAATAATGAACTAGAAGAGAAAGAAATCAAGAAAACAATCCCATTTAAAGAGTATTAAATATCTAGGACTCAACCTAACAAAGCAGGTGAAAGACATATTCAATGAAAGATAAAAGATGTTAAAAGAAATAGAAGACATAACACTCATGGATTAGAAGAATTAACATTGTTAAAATGGCCATCTTACCCAAAGTAATACATAGATTCAATGCAATCTTAACAAAGTTTCAATGAGCAAACATTATTCAAATTTACGTGGAACCACAAAAGACCAGGAATAGCCAAAGCAATCTTGACCAAAAAAAAAAAAAAAAGCAAGAATGGAGGTATCACACTCCCAGTCATCAAACTATACTATAAGCCTATCATAATCAAAACAGTGTGGTATTGAAATAAAAGTACACAGAGAGAACAATGAAATAGAATTGAGACCCGAGAAATAAGTTCATATTTATATGGACAGTTACTCTATGACAAAGGAACAAAGCTGTACAATGGAGAAAGTCTCTTCAACAAGATGGTGCTGTGAAACCTGGACAGCCACACACAGAAAAATGGAATTAGACCACTTTCTCATACCATACACAAAAACGAACTCAAAGTGGATTAAAGACTTGGATATAAGACCTGAAACCAAATACACATACAAGAAAACTTAGGCAAAATTCTCCATGTCATTGACTTCAAGGATGTCTTTGAGCACTTGACTCTAACAGCAAGGAAAATAAAGCAAAAATAAATGAATAGGGCAACATTAAACTAAAAGTTTTCTGAATAATGAAAGAAATTATCACTAAAGCAAAAAGACACCCCACTGAATGGAAAAATATTTGTACATCATAAATCTGACAACATGCTAATATCCACTATCTACAAAGAACTCATACAACTCATCAAAAAGAAAACAAATAACCCAATCAAAAAATGGGCAGAAGAGCTAATCAAACATTTCTCCAAAGAAGACATACAGATGCCCAATAGGCACAGAAAAACTGCTCATCATCACTTACCATCAGGGAACTACAATGAGATAACACCTCACTCCTGTAAGAATGGTCCATATAAAAAAATAATACAAGCAGCAACCATGGTTGGAACAGGTGTAGAGAAAAAAGAACCTTCTTATACTGTTGGTGTGAATATGGACTGGTCCAGACCCTATTGAAAACAGTAAGGAGGTTCCTCAAAATATTAAATATATATATATATGTTATGATCCAGTAATTCCACTCCTAGATATCTAGCTAAAGAATACCAAATCACTAATTTGAAGGGATATATGCACTCCTATCTTCATTGAAACACTGTTATCAATAGTAAGCTATGGAAAGAATCTAAGTCCCTAAATAGAGTTGTGTGGATTTGAAAGTTGTGGCACATATTATCACAATGGAATACTAGACATCTATAAAAGATGCAGCACTATTTACAATAGCCAAGTTATGAAAACATTGACAGAGCAGTGAATTAAGAAGATGTGGTATATATGCACAATGGAATACTGCTCAGCTAAAATAACAACAACTAACATTTGTCATTTGCGACAACATGGATGGAATTGAAAGGGATTATGCTAAGTGAGTAAGTCAGGAAGAGAAAGACAAATACTGGATGATCTCACTCGTGTGTTTTATAAAAGGGGGGAAAAAAAGCAAAGGAATTGACAAAACTAAACCAAAACAAACCCTAGAAATATGGCTAGAAATATGGCTGTAGAATTTAGACTACTAGATGAGAAGGGAGGGTAGGGATGGGAACAGAGGGGAGAGGTAGCCCAATGGCCTAGGGTAAAGGATTATGGGTGCTTTCATGTTGGGGATCCATCTGAGGAGGTGTGAAGTTATTCACCTAAATCATACATAGTGTTGTAAACCAATGTTACCTCAACAAAGAAAATCTTTCCAAAAGTGTCTTAGCTTACCATTTCTACATTATCTTGGGTATGGCCTGCCTGCCTTACATTTATTTATTTATGTGCTTTAATTGTAATACAAGTATTTCTAGAAGGTATTACTCTGTTTTAATAAAGTTAGGCATTCTGTTGCCAAGATAGGCATATCTAATATTTCCATAAATCATAAGAATGCTTTTCATAGTACTATTTCAAACCAGTACATTCATCCACCGGACTCCAAGTCACATTCCTTGGTTGGACCACACTGTGTTGATATTCTTTTACTCTGGATTATTTAATGTCCTCAGGATTTCAAGGGTTGCATCTGAACAAAAATTCTGTGACAAGTCCTCATATGAATACCTTAAATTATTTTTTTAAAATATCAAATAATCAGTCTAGTAAACATGCAGTCTTTCATTTTGCATTTTCAAATCTCTTTCCCAAAATTTTTGATTTAGTCTTTAGTCATATATTATATATTATATATTTTCATGAGTCTTCGATATCATCAAATGTTAACAGTCTTTTCACAAAGTAAATCAATTACATTGAAGTCATAGGGAAACATTTTTTATAAGTAGCTGTAAATATACTTTCAAATGTTCCTGAATATATTTAGATCTAGATAATTCAATCTGAAATATGCAGCCTATTAAAGCTCGGTGCCCTTCATGTTACATTTAGGGCATGATGAAATCACCAAACTTGTTAATTAGATTTTCTGTGGTTTGATCAAGCTATAGAGTTTAAATCTTGATACTAACTAACAATTTCCTTTTTAACAATTTGATTGATGTGAAAATTTTAAATGTGAACAAAGGGCCTCCCTGGTGGCACAGGGGTTAAAGTCTCAGCACTATCAAGCTAGTCCCAGCCACTGTAGCATGAGTTTGATCCCCAGCCAGGGAGCTAACCCACATATGGCACATCAGACCTCTCCTATCTCGCCCACTGCTCCCCTTAGCAGTGTATTTCAGTTGATCCAATTGTTCTACTCCCCACTCTGTCTCTGGTCAATCCTCTCAACGCCCCCCGTACCTCCGGCCTATACCCCGGGTCTTCTATGCAAAAATAAATAAAAATAAATGTGAACAGAAATGAGAGTTCTGAAAATCCCCCATTTTACATTCTCCCAGCAAATAAAAATCACATGTCTCCTCTTCAGGCAAAAATAACTGAAGTTGTCTCCCAGCTCATCTGACCTCCAAGTATACCCAAGCAGAGATATGTGCTTTTCAAAGCTCCAGTTCTTGGAACTGTGTCTGTATATTGACTGGGCTTTGTCAAGGGAGGGACAGGACAGAAGATTGTCCAGACCTATTCCACGTCAACCACTAGGTTTGCCTCAGGACTTAATCAGCACCTTGCTGTCTTTCCAATTGGCAAATTAAGATGAATATGAGGACATCCACACAGCCATAGCTTCCATTCTACCTGCTGTTGCTGACAGATTAATTATTATTGCCTTCACCTGGTATTAGGACTGAGCCTTGACAAGGTATTTCCTGAGTGCAGACGACCAACTTCAGTTGAGTGTGACAAGTATTTTCTAAGTACTATCTTTCTTTCAAAAATCACTAAGAAAACACCCCCTTCACCATTTTAATCATTAATAAGATGCTTGACTGGGTATGGAAACTTAAACTCCTTGAAAATTATCAACAAGTAATTTAGTGACTCTTTATAACTGTTGGTTCCAAAACTCAGTTTTATGACATAGCATACATATCTGGAGCAGCATTCATTTGAATGGATGGTATATCATTTAACCATGCAGTCATTTTTGTGCTGCTACACCAAGGGCTTGAATAATTATGTAAATCATTACTCAAAAGAGTCATTTCTCCATAGTTAACTATTAAAATAAAAACTTCCAAAGAGGCACTGACAACATATGCTGCCTTCATAATATCCCAGGAAGGAGGACTGGAGTTAGAGCAAAGAAAATTGGAGCTGTTTGCCCAGCTCTCCAGGACAACAGGCCCAGAAGTGCTCCAGGGGAAGCCCTAGAACTTCCCCGGATCTCACAAAGCCCCAGCAGCAGTGCTCACCTTCAGATAAATGTCCAGAACAGGGGGAGAAAAGGACCTACACACAACGGCAGTCCCAAATACAGCAGAGCAAACTGAAAGCAAACAACGGTCATCTTCAAGGCTCTGAATTTGGAGCAAATCATACTCCCCCCGCTGCCCTACCCACATTCTCCTTCCCCATGCTCATCTAGGTTAGACTGAATGGTTAAGTTTTGAGGCCAACCCAAGAAAAAGGTGACAGTATTATCTGTGCCCTAATGAAATATGGAGAGAGGTGCTAATGACTAGTAGCCTCACAGAGCTTAGGGGAGGTCTAGGTATCTGCATCTGTAACGAGTATTCCCTGATGTCCAGGTCGTGCTTTAAATAGCACTGCCTCAGAGAATAGTGAGAGCACCGCAATCATAGAATACTCGAGTAGGTAGACCCCCAGAGACTACCAAATCACTCCCAGCCATGAGAGCCAGACAAAACATGGTGTGGTCCACTTTGGGGAGGTAGTAAACTGCCTATCACTGAAGGTATTCCAGCAGAAATTCAGTAACTACCCAGCAGGAATATTGTAGTAGCATATCAAATGCCACCTAAGGATAGACTAGGTGATCTTTAGAACAATTTCAAGTTAGAGATCATATTATATCTAATGCTGGGAAAATACAGAAACCCCATTCTCAGAAGTAGAAATAATACCAAGATATGTTTCAACTTATCAGATCATGGGGTGATATTCTTTTAAAACATGTTTAAATGCAAATAAAATAATATTAAATGTTCTGAGAAACAAAACTGTATACTGAGAATTCTTGAAGAGTCTAGAGGGAAGAGGTTGCTTGACTTAAAAGAGCAAGAGAAGAAAAGCTACTATGGATGAATATACCTGATCTGTATCTGACAAGCTTAGTGGTTTAAGTCCCTCTTGCTTTCATTAGGGGGTAGAGCTTACAGAACAGGATGGCAATGAGATAGAGTAGGAGTGGTAACTAGGAGGGATAGCACTGGTCCACAAAATGAATCACTAATGAAGATACTTCATATATAGTATCTACTGGGGGATGGGCTGTAACAAAACACCAAAATTTTATAATTCAGGCAAATATTTGTTTAGATGAACACATATGAGAATGTGGCAAGAATGCTGGGAGCCATAATAGCTGCAATGAGAGTTATTAGACTCTTTCCAGTACCCACAGCTAGGATTTACAGAGCACTTCCTATATTCTGGGAATTCAACTTTTCACGCCATTTAATCCTCACAACAGCCCTACGAGACAGTATTTTTATGTCCTTTTTACACATGAGAAAACTGTCTCAGAGACAAGAAATAATATGTGGCAGAGGCAGGATCTGAACCAAAGACTCTGACTCTAAAATCTGATCTTCAGCCATCAGCTCAGTGTTTTTCACATTTAATGTGCACAACAAAATCATCTTGGGAGCTTTTAAAAATTACTACTACCCTAAAAGGGATATATAAAAGGGGTATTGACAAAGAAAAAATTAGTACTACCCAAGCTCTATCCCCAGAGTCTGATTCAGCTATCTAATTGGGGAGAGGTTGGAGATGGGCATCAATATATTTTTCACTGGATACATACAGAAAAATGCACAAAACAAATGTAGAGTTATGGGAATCAGTAGTTTATTTCTTTTAATATTTTGCTGTGCATTCTTTCAATTGCATGGATATGCCACAACACTCATAAGTTAATGTATAGTTTGGGGCAAATCTGAACAAAGCTACTAAGGACATTCACTGTCCAGAGTTTTTGAGTTTGATTTAGTTCCAATTGCTTATATTCTCTTTTGTTGTTATGCTGTTGGAGATAAATCCTCAAAGGCATCTTTGAAATTTATGTCAGGAATTGCTTTGCCTAGGTCTCCTTCTCTATATTTTATGGTTTCAGGTCTTACATCCAAGTTTTTTTTATCCATTTTGAGTTGACTTTTGTGTATGGTGTGAGATAGTGGTCTAGCTTCATTGTTTTGCATGTGACTGTCCAGTTCTCTGAACACCATTTGTTGAAGAGAATTTCCTTGCTTCAGTGTATATTCTTGACTCCTCTGTTGTAGATTAACTGTCCCTATAGATGCGGGTTTATATCTAGGGTCTCAATTCTAGTCCATTAGTCTGTGTGTCTGTTTTTGTTACAGTATCATGCTGTTTTAATTATTATAGCTTTATAATAAGTTTGACATCTGGGAGTGTAATACTGCCATTCTTCCTCTGTTTTTTGTCAGGATTGTTTTGGCTATTCAGGGTCTTTTGTGGTCCCATATGGGAAATTCTTAAATATTAACAATGGTTTGTGGCCATCTTAAATGCTGCAATACATAAATAGATATACACTACCTTTGGAGTATTAGAATTTTTTTAAAGATTTATTTATTTATACATACAAGCTGGGGTACAGACCAGAGACATGGGGCAGCGAGAGGGTTCACCAGAGACAGAGTAGGGAGCAGAACAGCCAGATAGATGGAAACACACTGCTGAGGGGAGCAGCTGGCGAGGCAGGAGAGGTCTGTCGCGCCATGTGGGAATCTCCCAGGCCGGGTGTCGAACTCGCGTCGCCGCTGCCAACAGCTCCACAGCACAGTGCCTAACCGCTGCACTACCAGGGAGGCCCTGGAGTATTAGAATTTTATGGAAGGGTGGGAATGATAAGGAACAAAACGTCTAAAAGGGATACTGGGGCTGATAACAAAAAATAATGGGAAATACTGCTTTATATATAAGACTGAAATTGCAGGTCTGTGTAGGTCAACTGTACTGGAAAACTTTTCCAGAAAGGAAATTTTTTATTTTACAATGTATTTTAAAAGCACCAGAGGTGATTCTAATACATATTCACAGTTGGGGACAACAACATTCTACCATACCATCCACAGGAGGCATAACAAGTAGTATCACCAGTTCAAATACGTGCGTTTTTTATAAGGTCTTGTCTCCCAGCCTCCCACCTTTTGGTCGCCACCAAAATCCATAATCAGGAACCTCTCCCTTAGGTTTTGGAACTAATTCTGTGAAGAAAATATAAGAAACTCTGGGTAATTTCAATAAATATTGCTATCCTAACTACTAATTCTCACTCTGACTCCGTGCCCCAGCTATTAACAGCTGATCTAAGACTTATTGTTTTCCTGTGTCCACCCTTTGGGACATCTTTTGCTGAACTCAAGCTTTTAAGATCAGCAGTCTGCCTTAACTAGACCATATCTGTCTCCACCTTTTCTGAATACCATAGTGGTTCAAGTTTAGCTAAAGAAAGAATGGGAGAGAAATAATACAGGTCTCTCACCTTTGCCTTCCTAGCCTGGCTTATTTTTACTACCTGAAGCTGCATCTTTCCTCCACTCTGCCCCACTCCAGGTATGTCAGATTCTAACTTCACCTAAGGGTAGTTAAACTCTTTTGAGTACCAAAGTGTCTTACTGGTAAAAAGAGCAAAGACTCCCTGTACTACCTGAGTCTCAGATCAGTTCTGTATGTGAAATACTGTCCTCTTACAGTATTAAATTATGTAAATCATAATTCTGATTTACATTTTCAATTTGAAGGTTATGAACGTTTCTTTTGGATCTTCTTACGCTTTGTTTTCTAGACATGGCTACATTTAGACAACCAAGTACTACCCTTTAATAGAGACAAAATTATTTTATAACTATAAAGTCATTATTTAAAAAATAAGAACCAGTTTTGCTTTCCCATTGCATTTAGAAGATTACTAAACCAGCAGATTTTGAACTTAAACAGCATTTTCGGGGCAGTAACTGAAAAAGTCAAACTTTCCTTCCTACCTCACTAAATCCAGGCCCAACCACCTACAGTAAGAATTTTGTGAGGGGTGTGTGTGTGCGTGCGTGTGCGTGTGCGTGTGCGTGTGCGTGTGCGTGTGTGTGTGTGTAAAGAAGCCTCCTTAGCTCAGGTAACCAGACAGCAAATTTACAATTTAGCATTCCAGCTACAGCATCTCTGGTGAATAATCAACACATGAAGAAATGTAAATTTTTTAGCTTCCATTATATCTTTGGGTACAGATTAGTGTTCTAAAATATATGCAGGCCTCCAAAGTCTCTGGACCAAGTAGAAGGACAGTAATTCCTTGGAAAGAAAACATTGGCTCAGAGTTGGAAGAATGAAAAAAGCAGGTCCATTTTTAAAAAAATTGCAATTTTCAATCAAGTAAAAGTGAATCGTGATCTCCCTCTAGTGGCCATAATGAGAATAGCCACCAGACTATCTTCAATTTTTTTTTAAACAGGCTAAATTTACAAGTGTAAAAATATTCATATTGATCCTTAGCAACTAAAGACACACGGAGCATATGTTTATGTCTCTCTTTGCTTCTCTATGACCAGATCATAAGGCTGTCCTTATAACAGAATCAAAACACAAATTATGGCTGCCATAATTTGGATACCTGATGCACATGCGCTGATTGCTTTATTGCTAAGCATTGGCAGTCTCATAAAATATTAGAATAACATTGATGACTGGACAACTCCATGTTTTGTAAACTGATGACAGAAAGAAGAGGAATCTGAATTTCTTGCAGTAGTGATAAATCAATTTACATTGGTAGATGAGTTTTTATGAAATGCCTGGAATCACATTGTATTACAGAATTTCTTGTCTCCTGTATTCACTAACTCATTTCTAATGGACAGCACTTTCCTCTCTCTATTATTTTAAAAGTTCTGATTTTTTAGAGTTCTGTGGTGTTTACTTTTTTTAGAATTATTCCTTTATTGTAAGATTTTTATTTTATTTATTTTTGCATAGAAGAACTGGGGTATAGGCCAGAGGTGCAGGTGAGAAGATTCATCAGCGACAGAGCAGAGAGCGGAACAGGAGGATCAACTGAAATACACTGCCAAGGGGAGAAGCCGGCAAGACAGGAGAGGTCTGCTGCACCATGTGGGAATCTCCCTGGCCGGGGATCTAACTCAGGTGGCTTTGCTGCAGGAGGGCCTTCGTGACAATAGTAGCACTGAGACTTAACCCCTAGGCCACCAGGAAGGCCCTGTGGTGTTTACTCTTAACATAAGAATCATATTCATGTTTATTCACTTTTCTTAATTTCCTTAAGATATTAATCCCTATACTCTCTCCCTATTAAAACAAGAAGTTAAACATTCTTTCAAATTAATTCAATCTAGTATGTTGATATGGTCTATAATTTTAGTTATATTATATAAATTTAGTGTATATTATAAATATACACATCATGTTTATCATAAATATGATAAATGTAATAAATGAATTTTTATATAATATATAATTTATATTCATATAAATATATTTATATATGGTAATATATAGATATAGATTATATTTGTATTTGTATTTATATTTATATTTATATTCAATTTACCTTTATATTTATATTCATTTTTTCTTCTCTGTAGTTCAGAAATTATTTAATTTTATTTTTAAGGCATCAATACATTTAGCAAAGAAATTTGATCATCCTAATTTGCCATATTTCTAAAGCTATCATTTGAAATTGTTTCTATTCACATTTGAGCACTTCTACTGGAGTTTTTTTTAACACTACGTGTGCCGGTGCCCTTTAAATTTACCAGCCCTTGGGGTCGGCCATTTTCTGTGCCACCACATGAATGATAGAAGCATTCAATAAAGCACACACAACTCCTGAACTACTGGATATTAAAAAAACTGTAATATCTCTCATAAAACACCTTACACTTTCACCAAAACAATGTGTAAAGCTTCTAGACTGAGTACGATCAGAGAAATAGCTCCTAATGGTTCCAAATAAATCCACTGTGGCGTGAAAAACCAGAGACTAGATGAACACGTATTAATATGTGAGCGGCCACCTGATACTGGTGACAAAAACATGTACTAATACGTGAGTGGACCACAAAGTGTTAAGTGGGTTCTCACAGTAATCCCCTTAACTTTTAGTATTTCGAGGAATACTTTTATTATTCCCTCACACTTGAATAACCATTTGGCTAGATAAAAAGTCAAGGCTCAACAGCTCAAACCAGCTCAGACCGGTGCTGACTGGTTCAAACCAGCTCAAACTGGCTCTGACTGGTTTGAACCAGTGAATCCGGCTGAAACCAGCTGGGGCCGGTTCCGACCAGTTCAACCCAGCTGAGACCAATCACAACCAATTCAAACCGGCTGAAAGCAGCTCAAACTGGTTCTGACCAGTTCGAACTGACTCAGACTGCTTCAAACCAGCTGAAACCAGTTGAAACTGACTGGGGCCAGTTCCAACCAGTTCGAGCCAGGTGGGACCAGTTCCTACAGGTTCCAACTGGCTCCGACCAGTTCAAACCAGGTGAGACTGGTTCTGGCTGAAAGAGGCTGAGACCGGTTCAAACCGGCTAAAACTGATTCAAACCGGTTGGAGCTGGTTCTGACTGGTTCAAGCCAGCTGAGACTGGTTCCGACTGGCTCAAACTGGCTGAAACCAGGTCCAACCTGCTCAAACCAGTTCCAATAGGTTTGAGCTGGCTGGGGCCCGTTTCAACCTGTTCAGACTGGTTCAAACTGGCTGAAACTGGGTCCAAGCCCTTTGAGCTGGCTGAGACAGGTTCCAACCAGTTCAGGTTAGCCAAAACTGGTTCCAACAGGCCAAAACCGGTTCAGACCAGTTCAAACCAGATGAGACCGGTTCAAACCAGTTCTGGCCAGCTGAAACTGACTCCAGCCGTTTCAAACCGTTGAAACTCTTTCGGGCCTACTCAGATCATTTCTGAATGGTATAAACTAAAATTGACTGCAACTGCTTCAGACTCTTTTAAAGCAACTGAAACCGAACACAGGGGAGATGGCTCTAACCATATCTCATTTGTTGAAAACAACTGAAACAGAAACCAAATGAAATAGCCTCAAATGAATCTAACTGGCTTGAACCAGTTCTGACTGGTTCAAACAGGCTAAAACTGGTTCCAACCAGCTAAAACCTGTTCAGACCAGTTCAAACCGGGTCTAGCCAGCTGAAACTGATTCAGTCATTTCAAACTGGCCTTTTGGAACTATTCAGATCGTTTTTGAATGGTATAAACTAAAATTGGAATGGGACTGGATGGTGTCACATGTGGAATATAGAGAAACAAAGGAGAAAATGAAGCCGAATTGTTACAGACAGTGGTCTCCCTAAAAAGGGGAGGTTCCAGGTTCCCTGCCCCACCTAAGGAGGTGTGGAGCTGAGTGGTGAGGAATTTGGCTATACAGATGGCCAATAGACATATGAAAAAATGTTCAGCACTTATCAGGGAAATGCAAATCAAATACACAGTGACATGCCACCTCACACCTGTGAGGATGGACCACGTCAAAAAGACCAGAATCAAGAAATGCTGGAAGTAGGAACTCTATAAATACTCTGTTCCTGGGAAACATATTAAAAATGGATCTACCATATGATCCAGCAATCCCACTCTTAGATTCTCTCCCCAGAGCACAAAAACACTTGTTGGATTGGATATTTGCACTCCTATGTTCATTGAGGCGCTATTTACAACAGCTAAGCTATGCAAACAACCTAAGTGCCCCAACACGCTAATCTATGAGTAGATCAGGATGGTGGGTATATATACCCAGTGGAATACTCCTCAGGTATAAACAATGTCAGATTCTTACCATTGGTGATGAAGTAGATAGAACTGTGGGGGATTATTCTAAATGAAATTAAGTAGGAAGGAGAAAGACAAGCACTGGATGGTGTCACATGTGGAATATAGAGAAACAAAGGATAAAATGAAGCCGAATTGTTACAGAGAGTGGTTTCCCTAAAAGGGGGAGGTTCCAGGTTCCCTGCCCCACCTAAGGAGGTGTCGAGTTGAGTGGTGAGAAGTGGAAGACTTGGAGGAGACTCGTAGAGCAGAGAGACATGTGAAGAAGGGCTTGCTTCCTTCCCAGCTTTGGACTTGCATCAGGGAATTTGGGGACATGGAAGGAGGCACATGGAGTGGAGACATGTAGAGACATTTGGAAAAGAAGTGAGTGAGAGACTTGTGGGGATGCTGACAATGGCAGCCTTTATCTTGATTCCTCCTTTCATCCCAGACTTGTCTGGCCCCTTCTGCCCCTTTCCCATGGCTCCCCTGCCTTAGACTTGTGGCAAGCTTTCAGGCCTTATTGGCCCCATTTGGGCCAATGATGTTTGGCTGGGCATTTACCCATGAGGGGATGGTAACTTTGGGTGTTTCACTGGGAAACTATATCCTTTCTCTTCTTCCCTCTCTATGCACATTAATCTATTAAAGGTCTTTCACACACACACACACACACAAAAGAATTTACCCAGAATGCAGTACTAAAAAAGAGAGAGAGAAAGAGACGGAAAATAAGGATTAAGAGACACAAGAGATAGAAGGAGAGTCCAATGAACATCGAATAGGAATTGAGGAGTGAAAAAAAAACAGCAAAGAGGCCAGTTATACTGGAAAAGGGGAGGCTGAGAATTTTTCATAATTGATAAAGATGAATCCTAATATTCAAGAAGCACAAGTCTCAATCAACAGGAATAGAAATGAATTCACAGCCAAACACATACCAAAATTACAGAACACAAAGATGAAGGGAAAATCTTTAAAGTCTCTGGGCTTTATTACCAAAAGAGGGGGAGGCTAGAAGAGATCTCTGTAGTGCGAGACGATGATCACAGCGCTGTGGGTGTGCGAGGGAGGCACCGGGTGGCTGGATGGGCTGCTGGGGACGACTTACAGAATTGTGTTCAATCCCTGCTTCTCACTAGGAAGCCTCAACTCCCAGGTCCTGGGGAGAGACTAGGCATGCTCTCTGTCAACTCAAGCAAGCAGAGGGTGAACACTGCTCTGGAACCTTAATAGCTGTTTGGTGCATGAATGAACAGTAATAGTAACAAAACTAGAGCAAAGCTTAGGCAGCCTCTGTGGTCAGTATAGTCTTGTTTCTCAGAGCACATGTGTTTCAGTCATAAGTATGAGAAGGGATAGAACAGAATCTTTGCTTCCCAATGAAATTTGATAACAGAAGAAACCTAGTAATTATAATTATTATTTCATTCTCTTCCTGACATATGAGTTAATGCTGCAAAGCACTGAAAAAAAATTTTCTGCTTTTATCCTCCAGTGTTAGGATCAGCTGTGGTTTGTCAGACCTTTCCACTCACCCACCCTCGTCTACATAGTGAGACCAGCCAGAGAAAGTGCTGTTTGAAAACAAATTTCTGAATTGGTGGTGGGAAATCTACGGGGGATACACAATAATGTAAAGGATATAAAATAAATTTTAAAATACCGTAAGAAAAATAAAGTAGACATTTAAGGGCCCCCCTGGTGGCGCAATGGGTTAAGCGAGCACTATGAAGCTATGCAGACCCACTGCAGCATGAGTTCGATCCCCCGCCAGGGAGCTAACCCACATATGACACAGCAGGCCTCTCCTGTCTTGCCCGCTGCTCGCCTCAGCAGCGTATTTCAGCCAATCTGCCTGTTCTGCTCCCCACTCTGTCTCTGGTGAATCCTCTCACCCCCCACACCTCTGGCCTACACCCCAGCTTATATGCATAAACAAACAAATCTTTAAAAAATAGACATTTAATAAAAAAAAACAAATTTCTGTTTTCAAAAAAAATAGGGTAACCTTCTCCCTGGTCTCAACTAAGGGAAGCGAGTCAAAGAGCCAAGGCACCGCTGCACTGGCTTTGCAAAGAAGCTGCATCATCATCAACCAAAAAAAAGTTTCTCTGGGCAAATCAGTAACTTCAAAGAAAAACAAACTTCAAGGTATATGGCATTGTTAAAACTACCAGTTCCCAGAAGCGAAAGCTCTAAATAGGTAGGGTAACCGTCAACAACCCCCCTCCTTTTCCTCAAGGCATAGAGAACATCAAATAGATACATTACCTGGGCACCAGCAGGGACTTCCTCTGTAAAAATCCTGAAAAATGGAAAATGTTTTCCCCGCAGACTATAAAGTTCTCATCGTGAGGCTCAGAATGCGGACAGCATTCCCCCAGCTATGGGCAGGCCGTTCCCAGGCTCCAATCCTCAGTTTTGTCTTGACTCTTTAAGAAATTCACTTACTTGTGCTTGACTCAATTTACCTCAGCACACAGAACTAACTGCAGGTTGCCCCTTTTGACTTTCCCAAGCTTTCTCTCTCCGCCCCTTCTTACACCTGGAACCATCCAAGGAACCCCACCCCTCCTTGGGGCGGGGCCAACACCGGATCCCCACCCCTTTACCCCCTACCTTTGCCCCCACCCACTCCACGGAGCGGAAGAGGCGCCAACTGCGAGGGAGGAGTGGCGGCCTACCTGGCTTCCACGTGGCAAGCTTTAGGACCCACTGATGTGCTCCCGGCGCGTGGGGCGCAGTCTCGCAGCAACCTGGATTTGAGAGGACTTGGGGTTTTGCCGCAAGTTGGGGCAGCGGCAAAACTTGCGGCTGAGGACTTACAGCCTCAGCGCGGTAGGTCCCCTCTCCTTCCTTCTTTGCCTCCTTTCCCCTAACTCTGCAGGGGGCTGGGCTTGGGAAGCCTTTCTGGAAGGGAGCTGTGCTCACCACTCTGCCACGAACGCTAGGGTGGCCTTTCCAGCCCTGAGCACCTTCCTCAAGCTCCCGCCTCTGGGTGCAGATTGCTGATTGCGCCGGGCTGAGCCCGGGTCATGATGGCTGCCACCGCGGGAGCAGCCTCCGGCAAGCTTTCCCGGGCTGGTCGGGCAGCTCCGGCCTGCTGGTTCAAGGCTGGCATTTTCGAGAGGCTGGTTGACGCTGGGAAATGGAATTTTACCACTGCCTAAATTCTGTGCCCTTGTGTGAGTAGAAGAGCCACAAAGTAGAACCCCTTGCCCTTGGTGGTGAGCCTGGAAGGGTTTCCCTGTGGCCAGAGGCAAATGTAAATAATGCTCTAATGAACATGGGGGTGCACGTATCTTTTAAAATTAGTGTTCTGTTTTCTTCAGCTGGATACCCGGAAGTGGTGATGGGATTGTTGGTTATATGGTAGTTCAATTTTTAATTTTTTGAGGGGTGGGATTGTCAGATCATAGGGTAGTTGAATTTTTAACTTTTTAGGATCCTGCATACTGTTTTCCATAATAGCTAGCTGTACCCGTTTACACTGCCTCTCCACATCTTACCAGTAGTTATTATTTCTTGTTTTTTTTTTTTTTTGTAATAACCACTCTGACAGGTATGAGGAGTTAACTCCGGGTTTTGATTTGAATTTTCCTGATGATTAACGATGGTGTGAGCCTTTTCATGTACCTATTGGCCAGTTTGTATATACTCTTTGGAAAAAATATTCAGATACTCTGTCCATTTTCTTTTTCTGTTCTTAGTTTGTCAGTCATTTACATGTATATATAACTTTGGGGTTACATTTTTACTCCTCTATATGTGCTTCATTCACCCTCCACCAGACCTCCCATGCCACTGCCCTATCTCCTTCCCCTACCTCCTTCCTCCCTCCCACCTGTTCCTCTGGTAACCAGTAAATTTTTCATGAAGATCTTTATTGCAGCATTTTGCCATTGCATGTTTTTTGTTTATTTATATGCCACAGATAATTGAAACCATCAGAAATCTGTCTTTTGCTTTCTAACTTATTTCACTTAGTATAATCAAGGTCCATCCATCTTATGCAAAGGCACTATTTCATCTTGCATCTCCAGTTTCCAAGGTGTAAGTTTAGTTTTCTTATTTGAATTTTTCTACTTTCTTGATATATGTCTGCATTGCTATATATTTTCCTCTTAGTACTGCTTTGGGTGCATGCCATAGTTGTAGTTTGTCTTCATTTTCATTTGTGTTTTCAGGTACTTCTTAAATTTTCTTTTGATTTCTTCATTAACCCAAGAGTCATTCAGTATCTTGTTCAGTCTCTACATATTTGAGGATTTAACCTCATTTTTGTGTTTGATTTCTAGTTTGATAACATTGTGATACTTGATGTTATTTCCATCTTTGTGAATCTGTTGATACTTGTTTTGTGAGCAAACGTGTGTCTAGCTTCAAGAATATCCCATGGGGACTTGAGAAGAATGTATACTTAGCTTTTGAGTGGTAAGGTGCCCTGTAGCTGTTTATTAAGCACATCTGGTCTAATTCCTTGCTTAAGATTGTTGTTTCCTTGTTGATTTGTTCAATCAATTTAATAGGGTGTTAACCCTATTACTACTGTGTTGCTGTAAATGTTTTGGGGTTTGTTAGTAGTTTATTTTGATGCTCCTTCATTTGGCACATGTATTTTTTTAAAAGATTTTATTTTTGCATGGAAGAACTGGGGTGTAGGCCAGAGGTACCGGGGCTGGGTGAGGGAGGGTTTGAGAGGATTCACCAGAGACAGAGTGGAGAGCAGAACAGGCAGATGTACTGAAATACAGTGCTAAGGGGAGCAGCGGGTGAGACAGGAGAGGTCTGCTGTACCCTGTGGGTTAGCTTCCTGGCCAGGGATCAAACTCTGGCCTTCACTATGGTAGTGCTGAGACTTAACCCCTGGGCTACCTGGGAGGCCCTTGGTACATATATGTTGATGAGTTATATGTCTTCTTGATGTATTGATATATGATCATCCCAATCCCTTGTTACAGTTTTTAGCTGAAAGTCTGTTTTATTTGATATATATAAAAGTCCCTGAATTTTTCAAATCCTACTTACCTTATGGATTGTTTCTAACCTCTGATATTGAGCCTATGTTTATCTTTGAAACTCGGATGGGTCTCCTGGAGAAAGAAAGAAAGTTGGGTTCTTATTTGATCCTTTGTCTTTAACTGAAGTTATTTAAAGAGATGACTAAGCCAATTTAATGTACTTCTCACATTTACCAGTTTTCTCCCATGTATACAGGAGGTGTACATATTATTAAACTTTTTTTCTTGTTAATTTGATTATTTGCCAACCTAATAGAATCTAGAGGGGAATGGGGGAAATCACCCCCTCTCCCCTACTGACTCATCTTATTTGGAACTCTCTGGTCTTGCTAAATCTGTGTCTATTTCCTTCTCCCAGATTAGGAAAGTTTTCAACCATTATTTCTTCAAAGAAGTTTTTGTTTTTCTCTCTTCTTATTTTGGGACCTCTATAATGTGAATATTAGTCAATTTCTTATTATCCTTTTAGTCCCTTAAGCTATCTTCATTTTTTTCTTCATTTTTTCTTTTTTTCTTCTCTGAGCGAGTTTCACTGCACTGATTCTTTCTTCTGCTTTATCTAGTCTGCTATTGAACCCCTGTAGTGTATTTTTCAGTTCAGTTATATTATTCCTTAGCTCTGCGACGTCTGTTTAGTACATTTCTATTTTTCATTCTGAAGGTCTCACTGTGTTTGTCTCCTAAGTTCAATGAGCAGCTTTATGACCAAGAGTTTATCAGTTAAATTACTTCTCTGTGTCATTAAGGTTTTTAGTCTGAGGTTTTATCTTGTTCTTTCATTTGGAACATATCCCTCTGTTTCTTCGTTTTGATTGACTCTCTGTGTTGGTTTCTATGCATCAGATAAAATGGGCCACCTCTTCCTGTCTTAAAGAAGTGGGCTTGAGTGAGAAATGAGCTTTACTGTTGATCCTTCTGGCTCTTGGTTATCTCAAACTTTTGGGAATCACTGGTATTGGATTTTCCATCACTGGGTGGATAAAAAGAAGTTATATGTCATTTTCTTGAAAACGTTTTCTCTTTTATGTGCAGTGTTGCAAAGAGTTCAAATTTCACCTTTTTTAGAAAAAAAAATCTCATTGGAAGGTGTTGAAAGCTTTGTATTTCCCCCTTTTCACACATTTGCAGATGTTCAAAGATTTTTGAAAGTTAATGTTATGTGGGAAAGATGCTGACTAAGACCATCTTACCTGCTGGGCGTGGGCCAAGGTTCTTACGCACATAACCTCACATGGTTTCTACCTCATTGTTGTGAATGTAATGGTCTCGGTGTGCTCTCTAGACCAGGTTCACACTGAGGCATGATAAAGATAGAGTAGACCTCCTGCTTGAGTTCCCAGGTGTCTTTCCAGACAAGAGTACTGGGTAATTTAACTGGAAACCAATGAGCATAGGCTCCTTGGACTATTGCAGAGAACTGTGGATGACAAACTTTGATCCAGTGACTCCAGAAGACGATGTAGATCAAAGTCAGTTGATTAATTACAAAAGCGTGTGGACACACTTAGTTGTATGTAGCAAGATGGCCTAAAGGGTACTGCAAACCTATGACTAAGAAATTATTGAGAGGATCAAAATAAAAAAAATACAACCTAAATATAATGCACCTGTATAGATGTTTATTTTCAAAGCTAGTAAAAAATTAAATAAGTAACAGTTCTTTTCAAAATAGGGGATATTCAATGCTAACCATTTTCTTCTTTAGTTTTCTATCATTTCTGCTTGTGTTTTGATGGTACACAGACCTTTACATGTTCATTAGAGTGTGACAAAAATATATTGTTAATGTGTTTGAAAATTGGAGAATCTAGTTCAAAGAATGGCATGAAAGGGGAGCTTTCTAGAGTTTAGGATTCCGTGAAGCTCTGGATTGATCAGTTGAAACCTACTTTAGATAAGAAGAGGGTAAAAATAAAAGAATATATAGAATATTGGTGGACATTTGCACATTATTCAGGGTGTGTGTGTCTCCTTTTATATTGATCTCAGTAAAAAGGCTAGTGTTTTGTCGAGGCCTCAGTCCGTGGACTGAAATGCAATTAGGTAGAAGTCCCTGGAGTCCGTTGCCTGAGTCCCAGTGAGCTCCCCACAAACATTTCCCATTTCCAAACCAATGTTACAACTGGACCAACCCTTGTGATTGTTGTTATAAGATGACCTTCAGCCCTAAGCACCAGGAAATTTTGAAGAAAATTGCTGCCTAACAGATTCTGGAGCATACAAGGCATGCCTGGGGCCACACAGTGAGGTCACAGGTATGAGAACACAGACCTAGGGTTCTGCTTTTATTGGGGTTGAGGGGAAGGCTGTGGCTTCTTAGACTCACTTATTTGCAAATTTAATAAAGAAGAGTGAGAATCTAAAGCATAGGAATAAAAAAAAAGAGGAAAATACAAGCAGCCAAAATGGCTAAATCTAGTTACCTAAATAAACCAGAACCCATAAAATATGGTTGGGGGTGGGAGGAGAAGTCCTGAGTCTTTAGGTGTGTGGCTGGCCATGTGTTTATTGGAGATAGCCTCTGCTGAAGTGGCTGCCTCCGCTGAAGTAGATGCCTGAAACTGAAGTCAGGCACTTGCATTGCAATAACAAAAGCCAAATGTCAGCATTTATACTGCTACTCGGCAGGTGCATTCAAAATGTGACATCCCATAATGGGCAAGTGGAATCCATAAGTATATGTCTCTTAAACCCATTTCGCAAAATCTAACCCCAAATTGAAAGTACATGAGAATTTTGTATTAATCTATTGCTTCTCTGAGAACATGGAAGAGAGTTACACTCACAGGTGAACAGAGGAGTGTATCCAAGGAGCTGTTACTCTGCCAGGGTTTGTAGACTTGAAAAGGAGAAAGGGACTAAAAGAATTCTCTTAAAGGTAAATGGTAGAATGTCATCATTCTGCAGTGGCAGGAACATACAGTCCATGCCATAGAAAGAATAAAATATCGGTCCACTCAAACCTGAGTCCTTAAGGGAAGTGTGTTCTTTTTTTTTCCCCCAAAGATTTATTTATACAAGCTGGGGTACAGTACAGAGGCGTGGGTCGGCGAGAGGGTTCACCAGAGACAGAGTGGGGAGCAGAACAGGCAGATAAGAAATACACGGCTGAGGGGAGCAGTGGGGAGGCAGGAGAGGTCTGCCGCACCATGTGAGATTCTCCCCGGCTGGGCATCAAACCCGCATCACGGGCTGCGGACAGCTCCACAGCGCAGCGCTCAACCGCTGCAACACCAGCGAGGCTCGGAAGTGTGTTCTTTTTTGAGGGTAAAAAGCAGAACGGTTTCCAAAGGATTTATGTTCCTCGAGTTTCATATGATATGAAACCAGAAAGAGCCACAAAATGACATGGATTCCTCTACGCTCTTGCACAGACTGAGACTTGACCCCCTTTCAGGGTGCTTCATTGGCGGAGACTTTGCATTTTGGTCATGAAAGAATTGAAGAGAACCCCATGATGAAAAGCCTCAGCAGGACAAAACAAAAGACTTTGTAGCATTGTCCCCCAAAGTGGCCAAGTTGGCAGGCAACCAAATATGGGCTAGATTGGACACAGGTTTGCACGGGTCATTTTTTTCCCTTAACAAAGGGCGGAGGGAGAATTGTGAGGCGGCGCATCCTGGCATTCCCTGAGCAATACTGCCATCAAGCGGAGTGCGGTTGCCAACCCCGTCAACTGTCATTCATGGGAGAAGAGGCAAATGAATGAAGCCCTGGACTAAGGCACAGGGGAGGGGAGCAGAAGAAAGATGCACCAAGGCTGTTTCTGGCCTTGGAAGCACCGCAGACAGGGTATTGGGCCAGCTGCGCAGGTGCCTGGCCGGTCAGCTGGGGAAGCTGAAACTCCAGGCCCTGGCAGACGCCATGATTGTGCGGGACTAGTGGGTCCACTGAAGCCACCCACGGAGCTGGCTGCGGACGTTTATCACTGCCTCCCTTACCTCGGAGCAGGAGGCAGCCTGCCCACTTGGACCCAGGGCTATGGAAGTACGTCAGCCATGTACAGCCCAGAGAAACGCCAGGCTGCTGGCGCTCCACCGCCATCAGTGTATATAGAAGCCGGTCCAGAGACACGGCGGTGTTAGCGGGGGCCTTAGGCCTACAAACAGGACATCCTTTCCTGGGTTCCCCGTGTTCCTGAGAACATATGGACCCCACTGAGCGACTTCGCTTCTACACTGAGGGCTAGGATCCACTGACCAGATGACTACAGCGGCTTCAGCGCCTTCTTAGGGAACATGGCGGCTCTCGAGGCCACGCCCCTTAAGTCGGAAACCCGATGGCCTGGCCCCTTGATCCTTGTGGGGAAGGTGGGGTCCCTTCCCCGGTATCTCTTCCCCACCGACTCCGGAGATGCCTAGTAGTTCGTCCAGGTCACGGATCCTCTGTTTACTAAGCAAACCCTTCCTCCCTCCCGCCCGCCGCTTTCCCCAACTGACCCGTACACGGCTTAGCAGCCATGCTCGATGATGATCCGCTTGATGGCACTGTTGAGCCAGAAATGCAGTCACGCTGTGTCCATGACCCTTCCCTCCGCCCTTTGTGGTTTAAAAAAGGACCAGGGACAAGCCTTTCCAACAGTTTTGCCTTTCCTGGCAAAGTAGAAAAAATGTTGGTGACAACACCAAATTGCTCTGCTGCTCCCGCACCTGCAAAGAAAACACCCGTTAAGAAGAAAGCAAAGCAAACGTCCAGTTGTGGGAAAGCCAAGGCAGCAGTGTCTCCTGTGTCCGAGCTCCTCACTAAAGGAGGAGGCTGCTTCCAAGGAGCACAGTGCAGTATCCCTCTCAAGAAGGTACTACTGGCTGCTAGCTATGAGAGAGAGAAAAATATAACACCTCCAGTTGATCTCAGAGTCGCGAACAAGAGCACCCCACAGCAAACCAAGGGCACCAGCACATGGGATTCCATCAACTGAAGAAGAAGGTTGCCTCTGGGAAGCAACGCCGATGGTCAAGAAGGTGAGCATAGGTAAGCATTATGGGTGACAGGCACCCCAAAAAAGGCAAATCCAGTGGCTCCCAGGAGTTACAAGGTGTATATGACATGAGTCCACCTCCGGAACCTATACACAACTGGGTATTTTACATCTTTCTCTCTAGTAGGAATTGTCAAGAAACTGGTGCTGGGTCTGGTGTGTGGACAGTTTGGGGTTTCTGGGGAGGCTCTCATATGCCTCCTGATAGTGTCAGCCATCTTCCACAACTGAATCCCCAGTACCCATGGGAGAAGAGCCAGGTGCTCAAGGTGCCTCTGTCATCTTGCTAGAGGTATACAACATGTAACACCTCCCCCTCTAGCCTTTGGGCTGCTTCAGAATTTTGTGTTCTTGCTTGAAACTTCTCTACCTGGCCTCTTGGTTACTCTTGAGAATGCCCGGGTGTGAATGGAGCCCACTAGGCACTGGTTGGGGGTGGCTTGGACTATTTGCTCACACTCAACGTGTCAGAAGATGTAAGCAAACATGGAGTGCTAAAGGTGCTGGTGGATAATTTCCGGTGTTCTGATAGGGTGCCTTTATGAAAAGGAGGCTCACACCCCAAAGTGGCAAAAAAAAAAAAAAAAGTGAGCCACTTTGGTTGGTTAGACATACAATGATTTCTTTCTCCTAGCAGGAAAGGATCAGGTGGGGGTGGGGTAGGGAAGGGTAAGTTGGTATTTCTGCTGCAATACTGCCATCAAGCGGAACGATTTGCGAATCCAGTGACCAGTGCACTGAGCTTCCTGGGGAGCATTGAAAAGGGAATGAAACCAGAGACCAAAGGGACAGTTTCTCCAGAATGGACAGTTTATCACTGCTAGTAGAGGAGCAGCAGGGAAATGTGGGCCAATGCCAGAACGGACCTGGAAGCTCCAGAGACAGCAGTCTGGGCCGGACATGCCTGGTACAACTCACTGGGGAAGCCAAGTATCTCGAACCTGGAAGCCGCCATGTCTGAGCGGGACTGTAGAAGTTGCTGTAATGGAGCACTAAGAGGGGTTGTGCGTGTTCAGAGTGGCGCCATTTCACTTAGTGCTGGAGATTCCACAACAGCCCGAGTCAGAACTTGGAACCCTCTATGGCTATTGTGAAGCCTGCAAAAGAATACTAGGATCATTTGTGTTATTCTGACATTGGTGACCTTAGAGACGAGCCTACAGAGTAGGTATGGTAGACTAGGACCTGGGCTTGCCGACCCCATGACCCTGAGAACCGAGGAACCACACTGGGTATCCAGACTGCTGTGCAACGGCAAGAATCCGGGGACCGGAAACATTGTAACTGGAGCTTCAGAACATGGAGGCTACCGGCCGTGCCCACACAAGCCTCTGAGCCTGGCAGCCCTTTGTTAGGTGGTTCCTTTGTCGGCAAGCAAGAATCCTTACTCCACATGTTGCTTCCACACCAACTCTGCACAATGGATGGGTCCTTTTGAGGACCCCCTATCCCTCCCTGCCTAGCCCTCGATACAATCCTTAGCCACCAGATCCGTAGGTACGGGCTAGAGGCAATGGTGGAAAAGATGCCGTTTGGTGGCACTGTTGCTTCGGAAATAGCAACTCTGAAGCGTGAAACGCTTCTTCCTCCTCCCTTTGTGGATCAAAAAATGCCCAGAGAGGCCCAGAAGGCTGCCAGACTCTAAAAAATGGATCATGGGTGTTGGGAGAAATGGTCTCCTTCTTTTTGGATAGTGTTGGGCTTAGCAATGTGCAGATAAAGACATAAAGGAATAAATGCATCTTTAGCGCTTAATCCTTGTCTTCTAGGAATTTGAATATCATATTTTCTGAGGGCAGTGTCCCTCTTTTCTGTGCACACTGTGGAGAGGTATTGTATCTTTTCTCCTAAGGCAGAATCCTAGTTTTCTTGGGACTTTGATTCATACGTACAGGTGGCTGGAGTATCTATATTTCCTCTCTTCCCATTGGTCTTGCATTTACTGTGCTCCTATAGATTTGTCATCTACCTTAAGAGGTCAGGTACAAGCCAAAGAGAGTAAAACAAGGCAACAAGAGGGACTGGCAGGAGCAGGGGAGAAAGAGGGAGGTGGATCATCCGGGCGCACCTTAGGTCTTAGGCAGTCACTCAGCCGTTAAATGTCCCAGGTCAGTTGTACGTGTCTTGACAGTGACATGTGCAGTGAATAGTTGGAGACCACAGATAAAGTGGCCGATTTGTAGATAAATAAATTTCCTTTCTCCTGGACTTTTCCCCATAACCACGTAGGATATGCCACTGTGGATGCAAATATTTCTAGTTCAATGCAGAGCCCTTTCTGTTGCATGATGAGCACTTCCACACATGCTCTGCCTTCAAACCCCCTCCCTGCAGAGGGAACCATATGTAATTTTTCCTCGTTTATGTTTCCAGGATTTTACACAAAAGAAAGGCAATAGACACAGCAGCCCCTCTGTGTTAACTTCTCTCCAGCCAGACAAGGCTCTTCTCCGAATGACATGCTTTTACTTTCCTGGGATCTCACAGTAGGTAGGGCTCTTGGCCTTGGCACATCTGTCTAGAATAAATGACCTGTCCTGTAGATGCCCTCCATTTCTCTTCTGACAGCACCCAGCTGTCAGCACGCCCATGTACCATATTTAACAAGTCGTCATCTTTGGACACTGGGTTTCTCTTCCTCTCCTTTTCTGCTTTCCACAGAACTGGCTATGCAGAGTGCTATACAGAGTTGTGATTATCAAAGTATGCATGACCAAGGTACCTTTTCCAGCATCTGTATTCAACCAGAAGAAAGTGGTTGGGTTGATCGTAACTCAGCTACATCCTAGAATAATGTCTTTACTCCCACAAATCAATGCGGTAGATCTGTGTGCTGTTAGAGAAGAGAGAGCTAGTGCAGCTTTATTAAATGATCACTGGGCAGTAAGGGTATGTCACTCCAGTTGGAGGACATGGGCTTCCCACGCTATCCATTGTATCCTGATGTAGTCATGTAAGTGCAGAGTGGAGGAGGAAATTTCTGCACTATCAATGCCATGGTGATGGCTGTGGTTCCCATGATAAAGACGTGTGTGGGAGGTATCTTCAGGTTTCAGAGGAGACATCTCAGTATGAGTTGATTTATGCAATTCCTAAACCGTGAGTGGAAGTGCTTATCACATGGTGCTTTATTCAAAAACTTGGGGTGAACTGAGAGCTGGTATGAATAGTAACTCAATACACTTGATATTTTCTGGGCTGTGAAGGGTGGAGTGGGGAGTGGTGGAGCGCAGGACCCCTGCTAACCAGCACTGTGCTGTTCCCACACTGGGTGAAAGGCCGCCTGCTCTCTCATTGCAGAGGTGACGAAGTGGAAGGAAATGACAAAAAGCAAAAACAAGGACACTGACCATCACTAGGCCCTAATGTTCTGGTGAGTGAGTACTCTTTGTTTTCTTTTTCCCAAATCAGTGCATTTCATCATAGGCAGAGGTAGTGATGCTGGTATTAGAGCAGGCCTCAGGAAGCAGAGTTGCCCACAGTAGGTTCATGGCATGGGGACAGTGGTGTACCCTTTGGGAATTTTCAACCAGGGTAGAAAGGGTTCTGGAGTCAGGTCCTGATGTCAAGTGAGAAATAAGTAGCTGCATGGTCAAGCTGTGTACATTATAAGGGGGTCAGTCCATGTCAGTCACCTACAGGACCAAAGAAGAAACAGATTGGGCTCTAGGATCAGACCTACACCTGTTTTGTGTCTTGGCCACCGTGAAGCCATTTTCCAGTGATCGCACCATTCAGCTTTCACCTCACCACAGGAAGCAGCTCCCAGTCCCAGGCAGGGAGATAGTTTGGGAGAGCCAGGCCTATAAGGCCTTTTGTCTCCTTTACTTTTTTTTGGAACCTTCCACACCTGTTCCTCCATCATCTCCTGATTGCTCTTGAACTCAGTTCACTGCACATGGCCTTCCAGCAGGCCAGGGAGAACTTGGGGAACACTCTTGCTGGAATACCAAAAAAGGATCTGTGATTATAGTTACGTGGGCATTTGGGGGTTGGTTGGCGTGCATTGGGTCAGACTGCTCCAGAAATTTTGTGCTCCCCGAATCTGTCTCTTGACAAACCGAACAACTTTAGAGTATGAAGGCACAAGAAGCTATACTTTCCTTTCACGTTGTAGAAATTTAGCATTACATTTGACTAAAATCCTGACATGTTTACTTTTTTTTTTTTCCCCCACACTTTTCCCTCATGTCTCTTGAAGCTTTCTTGCCATGAGGAGGATGTTTCCAATCCCGGCTCAAAATAATTGAAGACTTGTCCAGATGGGAAGTAACCCTGTGCGCTGATTTAGCCCAGTCAAAGCTAGTCTCTGTTTGTATGTTAGCAAAGGGCAGAGGTGGGGCTCGCACAGCAAGGACAAGCTGTCATTTCTGTGAGAACTCTGCCTTCAATTGGGAACTTTTTGATAACCCCAAGAGGCCTTCTTGACAAAATCATGGGGAGGCCTAGGCATTGGTACAAAACCTCTGTCTAGGTTCTAGGCAGGAGGAAAGATACTTCTTGCCCAACCTGAAAGAATCCTTTGACCTTGACATCTCTCTCTGTCCAGTAGGCTTTTTACACGAAACCAAAGTGGATGAAATTATTTCCCTGTCCTGGGGAGTGGGACCCTTAAACAGATGGCATTGCACAACTCCTGTCCTAATTGTTAGTGATCCAGAGAAGAAGGTCGTACCCGAATTGAGGTGTCAGGTTTCTTGCAAGCATAAGTCTGGGTCATAACCCATACAGATCTGTCTCTGCATAACACGGTGCTGTGGGAATATGTACAAAGCCAGGAGGTAGGGTGTTTAAGGGTGGAGTATGTGCAAGAGTGAGTTGCAGCCCACACAAGATGATGGACTGACCGTGAGGACCTGGCTCTTCTCACATGGGGTGCGAGGGCTTAGGCATGGACAGTGGCAGAAACGGATTATTTGGAAGGCATCTGGGTGCCCCAAAGATCCAGAAGTGTTCACATGCCCAGTGTCAATCTTTTAATAATTCCCTCTAAGAAAAGACAGATGAAAAACTCCCACATGCATATGCATACGGGCTCCCAAGGTAGGCTTCTGGGAGCCACTGTAGTTGCCTTTTCATTTTCTAACAGTGAGCCCAAAATGTGGTGTGGATCCATGCCCCTGAAATTCCTGGCCTCCAGGTACCCCTTTGCTCTGATTTGGGCTGAGGCAAGAGCAGTCACCACTACTGTGCGTATTTCACTGAAGGAACACACCCCAGATGCCGAGTGCTTTTGACACAGGTCATGGAAAGAGAAGTGATCGGCTTCTGCCCCTGCAAACTCTGCACCCAGCCATATCAGCCCCTTGGAAAGAAAAGCAAACTGTTAACTTGATTCTCCGCCTTTATATAGCTTTATGCAACTTCACATTCATATCTCTGATTCTAGATGAAGACAAAGTCTTGAAGGATGGAGTATCAGCCTTTGGAGTGCACACCCCAAGTGGCAAAGGTGGTGAGGCTCTTTGTGTTAGCAAGGTCCAACACTATTGGTATTTTTTCTAAGCAAAGGGCAGAGAGAAGACCCTGTGCGGGTGGAGCAGGGAAAGGACAGTTTGGCATTTCTGCTGCAATATTGCCATCAAGCAGAAACATTTGCGAATCCAGTGAACAGTGTGCTGTGTGCTTCCTGGGGAGGAATGACATTAAAGACAAGAGTTGGTTTCTCTAGACTACAGTTTAACCTGGACAGGAGAAGGGTAGTGGGGCAACATGGGCCAAGGCCCGAATGAACCTGGAGCTCCAGAGAAAGGAAGCTGGCCTGGTGTGACTAGCGCGAAAACCAAGGCTTGGGATCCTGGACGCCGCCATGTCTGGGCGGGACTTCGGCAAAAGCAATGGTGGAGCACTGACAGGGCTTGTGGGCCATTTAAAATGGTGACCCTTTCAGTTTGATGTGGAATTTTACTGGATTGGGAAGTAGAAGATTCTAGGGCTATCGTGCATCCCAGCAAAGGAATACAGGTGGGCCAGGGGGCGGAGGGCCTTAGAAGGTCCGGAGACATAGCGTAGTAGCTTGGCTTAGAGTCTACCTCTATCCATTCCTCAAGGCTTGTGTCCTGTGTTCCCTGTGACACCGAGAAACCGGGACCCCATCAGGACCCCATCAGCCTTCCTGTCTCTTGTACTTCCAGATGTTCTGGAATAGGAGTTTCAGCCGCATGTAGAAAATGGCTGCTCCCAGCCCATTCCCTCATAGCCTCTGAGCCTAGTAGGACTTGCATCAGGTAGCTCCTTTTGTGGGCCAGCCAGGATGACTTCTCTGTTGCGCCAGAAGAGAGGTCTGGTGACTGGGTCCTCTGAGTGCTCCAAAACCACCCTCCCGAACTCTCCATTACGAGCCTTTCCCCAGACCCACACACCGGGGCTAGAGGCTATGGCGAAAAAGATTCCGCTTGATGGCACTGTTGCTCCATAAATGTCAACTACCACTTTGTCTGGGCCTCTCCCTCCGCCCCTTGTGGATCAAAAAACAATGGCCATTGAGGCCCAGAAGTTTTCCAGTGGGATTGGATCAAAGACATCAAAAGGAATAAATGCATCTTTGGAACTATATCCTCTTCTCTTTATGACTTTGAAGTCTTCATTTCCTGGGGATAGTGTCCTTGTTTTCTGTAAATACTTGTGGATGAATATGTAAAGTGGTTTTCTTTTTTTTTTTAATTGTTATTTATGTCTTTTACATTTTGTATTCCGTAAAGTGGTTTTCTGGGGCAGAATCTTAGCTTTCTCTGCCTCCCTCGTGGCGTGGCGCGGCGCAGCACAATGGTTAAGTCTCAGTACTATCAAGCTATTGCCAGCCACAGTAGCAGGAATTTGATCCCTGGCCAGGGAGCTTCCCACATGGTGCAGCAGACCTTTCGTGTCTCACCGGCTGCTCCCCTCAGCAGTGTGTGTCAGTCTGCCTGTTCTGCTCCCCACTGTCTCTGGTGAATCCTCTCACCCCCCACACCTCTGGCCTACACCCAGTTCTTGTATGTATAAATAGAAAATAAATCTTAAAAAACAATTAAAAGAATCTTAGCTTTCTTTCCTAGGTTGTGGATTCATACAGGTGGTTGGAGGATCTGCATTTCTTTTCCCTTTAGGTCATTTCATCTCTCCTGAGCTCATCCAGGTACATCATCTACCTGGAAGGTCAGGTTCATGCCCAAGAGGGAGGAGATCATTGTGGCAGCAGGTAAACTGTTATTGGTGGGTCAGGTGACAAACAAGGGATATTATGCTGGGTCACCTCCTAGGGACTTAGGCAATCACTTAGCCATTGAGTGCCCCCAGAGTGGTTTGTGTGTGTATGGGGGTGGTGGAGAATGTTCAGGATACAGATGGAGAGCTCAGTTCTCCATGCATACAGATGTATAACCTTGATCAGGGCCGTTTGTTCAGCAACCCCTACATATCGTTGCCAAAGCAATGGCTATGCTTCCCAAGATAGAGATTGTAGAAGTTATCTTCAGCTTTCAAAGGAAACATTTCTGTAAATTACTTCTTTATACCCCCCTCACTGAGACTGGCATAGTTTCTGAAACATGTTTAGAGTTGTTTTTCACATTCTGACTTATTCAGAAATTTGGGTTGACAGAAATTTGGGCTGATATGAATAGTAACCAAACATACTTGACCTTGCTTGGGTGGGGGAGGGGGGTCAGAGGGAACATGATCCCCCTTCTCACCAGCACTGTGTTTTCATGCAGAGGAAAGGGTTTTCTGCTCTCTCCTTGTAGAGCTGACAAGACATAGTGAAAGGAAAGGTAGAGGAAGGAATGGAGAAGAAAATAGCAGAACCAGTCACCTTTATTAAGTGCTGATGTTCTGGGTGAGTGAGTGCTCTTCCTTTTCTTCCTTCTCCTTTTCCAAATGAGTGTGTTTCATTATTGGAAAATGGCAGTAAGGCTGGTATTTTAGAGAGCCCCAAGGAGAAACTCCTATGGTAAGTTCATAACATTGGTACAGTTGTGTACTATTTTGGAGTTTTCAGCAATGGTAGCAAAGACATAAGTCCTGATTGTGGAACCAGAAATAAAGCGATGCATGGATGACCGTCTAGATTGTGTGTGTGATGTGATCAGGGCACAGATTCAATGTCAATGACCTGCAGGACCGGGGAAGGAGGAAAGTTTGGGCTCCAGCCTGGGCTGGGACCTGCACCTGTTTTGGACACTGGCTCCTATGAAGCCATTTTCCGGTGACAGCACCCTTCAGCTCCCACCTCACCCACGTAAAGCTTTCAGAGTCCCACGTGGGGAGAGGTCTCTGGAGAGCCAGCCCTCTAAGGCCTTTTGCCTCCTTTGCTTTATTCCTCTGTCATCTAGACTGTACAGTACAGTCCTCCATCATCTTGTCAATGCTGCAGGCCCAGTTTACTGCCGGGGCCCTCCAGTAGGGCAGAATTTGAGAACATTCTGTTGCTCTAACACCCAGAGGGGAGCAGGCTGAGGTTCGTCGGGACCTGCGGAGGGGTGGGATGTGGCAGAGCGGTCAGCTATAGGTCTCCATCCACCCCAGGTTTGTCTCTTGACAAACCGAGGGAAGTGTACATGTGAGCGCTCAAGGCATGCCTCCCTGCTACCGTGTGGAATTGTGGTGTGAACGTGTGACTAAAATAAGGAGGTGTTTTTGCCCCTTTTTCTTCTGTCTGTCCTGGAAGCTGTCTTGCCATCAGGAGGACACTTCCAACCCTGGCTCAAAGTATCTGAATGCTGCTCCGACAGGCAGCTCCCGGTTGCTCCTGCGCCTTAAAGTAAGCCCAGAAGCTCCGTGTTGTTTGTCTGCTGGCGGAGGCGGAGGCGGGCTGCACGGCCGCTCTACATTGGGGGGGGAACTTACTGGACAATCTCAAGAGCTCTTTGGTAAAACCACGGGAAGGTCTAGGCAATGGATCTAGTCTTCATTCTAGGTTCTTAGCGGGAAGAAAAAGGCCACCTGCCCACCCCCAAACAGGGAGCTTATTCCATCCCAGTCCCTTAGTTGTCGTATAAAAGGCATCCAAAGGGGGGGTGTGTCATGGTTAAGGAAACCTTGGCATGAAATGAGTGCCCTGCCTTTGGAAGAAAAGGTTATGGGGTCCTTGAGTATGTTTGTTTGTGCAACTCCTGTCCTAATTGCAAGTGACCTAGAGTAGGTCTCGCCAGAGTTGAAATCCTACGCAGCATGAATTCAGGTGGAAATGGCCTTACATGGAAAGCAGACAGCTCAGTGGCTGCTTAGGCAGTCTGTGGCAGGAAGAGCCAGTACCCCTAATCTGTTTCTCTGAGTGTGGGTGAGTGACCCCCACTAGACCTAAGGGGTTCCTTTAACTTGGGCTCCTGCACCTAAGTATGCTTCAATTTTCTGGAGGTGTGGCAGCTAAGAGTCGGAAATTAGAGTCAGAAAGAGAGGAATGCAAGCTCAGAGAAAATGAAAGAAGATGTGGTTGTGTCACTGTGTTTCTTGCCAAGGTGGATGGTAGTTGGGTGTGGTGCTTGCAGGGTGGATGTAGACCAGGTTTTCTTTACGTTCCCCAACTCACATCGAGACCCTTTGGCATCTGGAGTGTTTTCCTTCAACAAAATGTGTGAAGTAGTAAACACCCTGTCTCTGTGCCCAAATCAGAGCATAGGGGCACTGAGAGGCCAGTTAACGTCAAGGGTTTGTGTCCATGCCATATTCTTGAGTGCACTGGGAAGAAATCAGAAGGCATCTCCGGTGATTTCCAGAAGCTCCAAGATGTAAATTATAGGAGCCCTCCTTGGGAGCCTGTGCACACCTGGATATTTCCTATCTCTGGCCTGCCTTCTGGTGCAAATTGTTAAGACATTGTCAAGAGATTGGGGCCAGGTGCAAAGACACTTTTTAATCTGCCATCACCCACATCCGAACAGCACCATGGGCTGTAGGCATTTCTCCTCATACCTCTTCCTCTCAGAACAGGGAGCCAGTCAGCCTGATTAGGCTCAGGCTACTAGAAACCTCTAGGCCATGGTGCAGAACAGCAAAAGAACACTGGGGGCACAAAGGTCTGTCATCAGGACATAGATGCTGGCCCAGAGGAAAGGCCATGGGTCCTAGGCCTAGGGCCTAGAAATGTGGCCTCTAGTCCTGGATTCCCTGTGGCCCTGAGAACTCAGGTTCCCCACTGACCAACCTCCTGCACCCAGACCAAGATCTATAGGCCACATGCCCTAAGTAAGGGCTCCCGGTCCTTTTTCCACAGAATGGAGACCTGCCGTGGCCACATCCCCAGTGCTTTTGGAGCTAAGCTGGCCTGAGAGCTGCAGCTCCTTGGTGGGCAAGCTGGGCTCTGTACAGTTTTGCTTCCACACCAATGTGGAGGTGCCCCAGTGGCCGGGGCCTACCTCCAGAACACTCATTGGCTGAAACCCACCCTCTGCTCTGTCATTGACCATCTCCACCAGAGCTGCAGACCTGGGCTAGAGGGCCCCTTGAGAAATCTCCCACCTGATGGCACTGTTGCTTCAGAAATGCCAACCAGCCTGGTGTGCCTGGTTCTCCCTCTACCCTTTGTGCAAATAAAAAGGCCCAGGGTGTCCCAACAGCCAACCAAGCCTTCCAAGTGAGATTAGATCTCAGGTTGATCAAGCTGGCATCTCCTCCTTTTTGGTTATTTGTTGAAAGTAGGAAGAGCACATGAAGACAGGTAAAGGAATAAACGCATTGGTGGATCTACTACCTCATCACTCGAAGGGTTTGAAGTCCACATTTTCCAGGGGCACGGTCCCTGTTTTCTGTGCACACGTGGCTGTCCACACCTATCTCTTGGGGCAGGATCCTAACTTTCCTAGGGCATTGATTCATACCTAGATGGGAGGGATGGTCATGGGACATTCGAGGTAAAAGTCAATTTTTTGTGACTATTTCTTTTTGGTTTAGAGCAAACTCCTTTCAACATTTCACATAAAGGCGATTTGGTAGCAAAACCCTTTAGCTTTCGTTTGGAGAAGTCTTGATTACTTCCAGAGAATTTTGTAGGACAGAGTATTGTGAATAAGTCTCTCCACTCTCCTGGTCTGTAGAGTTTATGTGTAAAGTCTTATGACAGCCCAGTGAACATGGCTTTGTAAGTAGCCTTTAAAATTCTGTCTTGGACTCTTGATAGTTTCATTACTGAATCTTGGTGTAGGTGTCTTTGTATTTATATAACACGATGTTTTGCTAGCTTCGTGGACTTGTCTATTCAGTTCTTTCCTCATGTTTGAGACGTTCTCAGCTATTATTTCTTTGAATAAGCTTTGTTTCCTTCTCCTCTTCACCTTCTGGAATATCCATTATCTTTCTGTTGTTTTCCCTATATAGATAATTTTTTCCACCTGAATCATTTATAGTTTTCCATCTTGAGTTCACAGATTCATTCCTCAGTAAAGTCTACTTCAATAGATTTCTATAGCACTAGGGATCTCATTTATGGAGCTTTTCACATCTTTAATTAGATAGTTTATTTAAAGCTTTAGTTTTTACCTTCTGCTTGTTCATTTTATTTCTGAGCTCACTGAGTTGCTTTTCTGAGTTCTCATATCTCTGATTACTTTTCTGGGTGTTTTGTTATCTCTTGAGTTTCTGCATGACAGCAATTTTTAATTTTCTATCTGATCAGGAGATATAATCTTTCATGTCTACGAGTTTGCTTTCTCAGAGTTGTCCTTTGTGATGTCGTATTACCTTGAGGTCTCAAATTTGCTGGTGATATATTTTTCTGTCTCCCCATTTTACTACTTTAAACGATCCCTGACTTAAGTTTTTGCTCTCCCTTCTCTTAATTTGGGCTGGCAGCCCTGGTATTCCTGTCCCCCTGACTACAAAGGGAGTCAACAATCATACCCTAACACGATGCCATACTTGTATACAGCTATGTATTTATTTGCATGTCATGCCACTGGCTAGAAGATGCCAAAAACATCTATTTAAAGTTTTGCTTTTAATCAGTTGATTCTCTGCAGGAAGAATTAAGCCATGGAGTTCAGTTTTATTCCTTTATTTCTGCTTCATTTCATAAGTTAGAGCAGACAGTGATCCTGGAGCAGGCTATCCCTGGACAGAGCTGATAGTGGTGGATATATGAGATACCTCTTAGTTGCAGTAAAGGAATTGGAGGTGAGGAGTAATCCCTGCAGAGAGAGGTGGTGCTGGCAGAGAAGGAGATGGGGACGGTGTCCCACCTGCCTGGATGCAATAGAGGAAATCCTGGTATTTATGAACAACTCCCAAGTCCATGCTCCTGTAAGATAAAAATCGAATGTTTAAATGCTGGAATACAGTTAGTAGACGTGGGATTTTACACTGCTCATTAATGTATCAACATTCAGGGACTTAACAGTACATGCAAAAGATTTACGTAAGTATTTAATGGGCATTTTAAACTCTATTAATTAATTAAAGTTTTTAATAGAAACTAAAGGAATTCTTCCCCACAGGAAAATGACATGTTTTTGGAAAGTCTTACCTGTTACTGTTATTTAAACTAAAACATGTAATTTTAGTTAATTCAAATAGTCTTTTAATCACATTTTGCTTACATCTGACAAGATAATTTTCTGCTGTCAGATTCACGTGATAGGACAAAGGTCTCTGTAGCGTCATTACCTGGGTTTGATGTCACTGAAGTTCTGTTCTAATATCTTTGAACTTTTACTCCTTTTTGGCAGTTCGATTGAGCTTCAAGTTGGTTCTGAATTCTTCAATTATCTTCAGTGATCATCACTGTAAATGTATAGTTTCAGGTAAGCTTTAAATAAATGTAGCATTTCTTTGCCTGTTGAAGTCTCAGAAATTAAAAGACTTTTTGATCATTTTTATGACAAACACCCATGTAGGAGTGGGGCTGTTGTCCATAGTGTAACAAGATGACATGTTATTTCCCTAAAGCAAACACAAAAGTTCAAAAACAAAAATGTGATAGTAGTTTTTCTTCATATATTACACACACTTCTTGTTTTATGATTTAAAATTATGTCTTAGAAGTTAAGATTATTTAGTGTTTGTGCCACACGTGTAAGTATAATCAATTAGAGAACGAACCCTAAAAATAAGCCACCAACACCAAACAGTAATGAAGATGTAGAACAATAGAAGTCTCATTCCTTGCTGGCGGTAATGCAAAATGCTATAGCCACTTTAGAAAATAGTCTGGCACGTTCATTCAAAAGGAAATATACTCTTACCCCAAGATCCAACAATCATACTTGGTGGTATTTACCCAAAGGAGTTGAAAACACATCTTAAGAGTTTTAAATAAGTTTAAGGGTGTTGGAACTAGTTGTTATTTTCAGAGTTCTCAATGATCATAGTGAACAGTTCTAGAGACCAAATATACATGGACACGGTACCTGGCCAGATATAACAGAGAATGTCCAGTGAGTAACCAACCTTGAGAAGGGTGCTTACTGTACAGAAGAGGGTTAAACATACAATCAAAGTTTAACTGAGAGGTAAATCACATACCTATCAGAAGTGCAAAACAAGTTTAGGATCTTCATCTATATTTAAGCTGTAGATCACACTCTAATTTTCTTACAAAACTGTGACCTGAAAAGGAATAAAAGTTTCATTAATACCTTTGCCACAATAGAGGCCTCCCTGATGGCACAAGAAGTTAAGTCTCAGCACTATGAAGCTATTGGCAGCCACTGCAGCATGAGTTCGATCTGCGGCCAGGGAGCTGACCAACATGGCGCGGCAGACCTCTCCTGCCTTGCCCACTGCTCCCCTCAGCGGTGTATTTCAGTAGATCCGCCTGTTCTGCTCCCCACTCTGTCTCTGGTGAATCCTCTCACCCCCTGCACCTCTGGCCTACACCCTAGCTCTTGTATGCATAAATAAATGAATCTTTAAAAAAAAATACCTTTGCCACAAGAAAAATCAACTCCCCTAAATATGGCTTCAACATAAAGAAAAATTAGTCATTTTCTAGCTCTGTAAAAGAAACCCTTCCAGCCACCACACACCAGTAGAAATAAGCCTAAGCCTAAAGATGGTCCGCACTTGATAATGCAAGTCCACTGTGATGTCACCAACTGTGACCATCTGGTGACTTCAGTGTAATCTGCTGGGATTCAGACTTGCCCACCCCAGGCCCCTTCCGGTTTCATTTTGCTATACATCATTGATGTTGATATGTACATTTCTTTTACTGGTTTTATTTTTGTTTCCTCTATTAGAACTTAATCTCTGTACAAGCAGGGATATTTTTGTGTCTTACGTGGCTGTTTCTAACAATAAAAGTGTCTGGCACATAGTACGTGTTGCACAAATGTTGAATAAAATAATGAAACTCACCTTTGATCACCAGGTTTAATGTTCATTCTGTCCCTACAGAGGACCCTGTTAACTGGTGTGCAGCTTTCAGCACTTTCTTACACATACTTACATTCTCATGTGAGGGCCTGATGAAAATAAATACTGAATTCAAATAAATTCTTGACTATTTCTACAACATATTAACAGAATCACCTGTCTCTATTCCCAACTGGAACCACAGTTACAGCTCTATAAATATAACCAAAATAAACTCTAGTTTTGATATTTTCCCTTTATTTCTCAAAAATGTACTCAAAACAGGCTTCATCAGTTTTCCTACTTCTGTAGGTTCTTGGTTTCATTTAGCTCAAAGTAATCCATCTGCCAAAGTGGCATAGTTAAGGGTGGCATGTTCTGAGCCCATTCACTGCCAGCCAAACTCAACAATAATCAACATTTTTCAGATATATCTTTGCTTGTCTTATGTTATTTTTGATATGTGCCATTCTCACAGGTGTGAGGTGGTATGTCACTGTAGTTTCAATCATCTCTTATTAGATGTGACGATGAACATTTTTCATGTATTCTAGTATTAGTATTCTGGACATGAAATGTTTGCTCATATATGCTGTCATTTATTAATTGAATTATTTCCTTTTTTTGTTGAACTGTTTTTTATCTACCTTGGACATTAATCTCTTGTCAATTACTTAATGTTATTTTCTCCCATTCAGTAGGGTGTGTGTTTAATTTATGTTTGGTGTTAGCAAGAACTGTAACTTTATTCTTATGTGTGGCTTTCCAATGTTCGCAGCACCTTTTTTTTGAGGGGGTGGGGGGAAAGTTTTAATATAGTTTACAAAATTCTTCTGACATTTTAAACATTAACATTAAAAGTGAAAAGATATAACAGTAAAGATGAAAAGTATATTTTCAGTGTTAACAATTAATTTTACCTCAATAAAAGCATATCATATATGCTTTTATCATATATGATATGCTTTTATCATATATGATATGCTTTTATTGAGGTAAAATTAGTTTATATCATCATTATTTCCTTGCTCTGCCTCCCCATTTCCCATGCAGCCACCATGGTCCTTTTTCATATGATGATACACTCCTTTGGAAAAGTAGAAGTGTTACAGGGCAGGGAGAGGGGCACCCCCTGACCCCCAAACCTGCCCATTCCAAATAGGTCCTGAAATCCACCACATCAGGACAAAACATGTAAGACCTTAAGTGGTAAAGAAACTTTAATACAATCCGTGTGATAATATAGAAAAGACAAAGAATACAGTTTCTAAACTAAGCACCCAAAGTGACCCATCATCACCTCGTGGGCAAAAGTCCACCCAAATGGGATTGGCCCAAGGCAAGGCCCGAAAGCCTGCCATGAGTCTAAAACACCTTTCGGCAGGGACCCATAGAAAAGGGTCAGAAACAGACAGTTCTGGGAATTAAAGAGCAAAACCAAGATCAACATTGCCACAGTCAACCCCCCCACGGGTCTCTCGCCCACATCTGTTTCAAACAGTTCAGGCCAGTGCAGCTTCCTCACATGTCTCTAAGCTTCTTGTGCTTCTTCTGGCCTCCATTCTGCTCCCTTTCTTCCCGTCTCTCCAGTCTTCTTATCTCTCCTGCCCAGCTCCACCCTCCCTTGGGGGTGGGGGTGATACCAGGCAAAAGGGGTTTCAAAATTGCCAAAGGCAGTGCCCCAATTGCTTACTGGTTACTACATTGATTCTGCACCTGCACGCACAATTGCAAGACTACTTAGGTTTAGGGAACTACAACAATGGCATTTATTTAACAAACAGGGAAAAGCAAAGAATTACTGAAGTCAGCATATGGCCGTTTACCTTACTTAAAGCAATGTCCAGTCTTTAAGTCCCAGAAAAGTAACAAAGGTGGTGTCTTCCCGCCACTGCTGATGTGGAGCTCCTCTTCCAAACAATAGGCCACATTTCCAAAGTGGCATCTTCCTGCTTCTGCAGACGTGCAACAGCCAGAATGTAGGCCAGGTTCCAACTCACAAGGATGACACAGAACACAACTGGAGATGCTCCCGGAGCTGCCGTGGTGCCCCAGCACAACAACACTGCAAACAGCAACTACAGCAGCCAGGCGGCCCAACAGACTGCACTCACGCATTTTAGGAAGGCGCCCGCTTCGGGCCTCTGCCTTCTTCCTTTGGCTGCAGTAAAAACAAAACTGGGAGCAGTTTCCTTCGCAAAAACGCTCAATCTGAAACTCCACAATCCGGCGGCTCAAAAACTTCTGGTGCCTGATTTCCAAACTCTCAATCTTGGCGGATTTTCTGCCGCTGATTCCTCTATTCCTACATCATGATGACTGCTTTCCCCTTCTCCTTCAGTCCCTTTTATTTCTCATCAGACTCTCCACCCCAAACTGCAAACTTAGCATATTCCCTGGGGCTATTCATACTCATCAGCAAACCCCCTCCAGGGGGCACCACCTTTACTGGACTTTGGACTCAGCCCAGGTTACAGGGGAGCAGGGAACCTGGAACACTCCCCTTTCCTGAGGACCATCCTCTTACAAAAGGAAGGAAAAACAGCTTCCACTCACCAGAACATTGGTGTCTGGAGACAACCTGTATCACAATTTTACTTTCTTTTTGTTTCCTTACACTCCCTGTCCTCTGCAAGACAGAGTAGATTCCTGAATTCTGTGTTAACTGCTGGTTAACAGGAGACAAGGTCTTGGCCCTCACAGCTCCCCTACTGCCCGTTCCAGGAATCAAGTGTTGGCAGTTACTGTATATGCCAGCTCTCCGGTCAACCCCAATTTCTGAATAAAGCACAATGTGAAAAGCAATTCCTTGTCCCTTTTAGAAGCTACTCGGATGTCATGAGTGTGTTATAAAGCAGCAGCTGTATAGCAACATCTTCAGTGAAACGTGAAGATACCTTCTGTCAAAATCTCTTTTCCTTTGTGGTTCCATGTCTGGAACCACAGACATGACCATGGCATTGATACTCCCAAGATCCATACTGTCCCTAAACCTGTGTGACTAGGGCAGGGTGTCAATCGGTATCACAGCAAGCCTGTGTCCCCCACCAAAATGGTGTAACGACGCTTAACTGGTATATAGGCAACAAGCTGAAGTACAGTACAGGGACACGCCACACTGATTTTCTAGGAATCGAAGCATTTCTTCTAGGATGTGTTCACCACCCAAATGATACTGACTTGAGAAAGTGTACTCTGTCGGGCAGACTCATATTTGGTAACAACTATAACACTCTCAGCCAGTTCTGTCCAAGACAGAAGAGGAAAGCAGGAGAAACCTAATACCCAAAAAGAAGGGATGATGTTAAATAACCTAGGTTCTGTCCTCTGGCAGACACAGTGTACCCCACCCTTAGGAGATATCAGAAAAGAAACCAACAGGAAGGATCTGGTTGGAAAGAATATTTACCGAAAGATGCACCAAGTCCAGCGCCATTTATGCTGGGAGAGCATCAACTGCAAAAGTGTCTCTTAGGAGAGGCTTTTAAGGATTGAAAGCCTCTGCACTAAGGGAAAAGGATCCAATCCCACTTGGAAAGCTGTTTTGGCTTCTGAATTTCCAAAGGCGTTTTTAGATTCACAAAGGGCGGAGGGAGAAACCATGCGCCAGCGCGTGGGTGACATGTTTGAAGCAACAGTGCCATCAAGCGGATGCTTTTTGAAGCTCGCCTCCACCAGCTCTACGTTGATCCGGCAGGACGGTCGGTAAATAAAGGAAAGCTTGATTTCAGCAATAAGATGATTTCCACTTCGAGTGAGCCGATGGGTACCTTCCAGAGGAAGCATTGAAGCAACCACTGTCACAAGGGGACAGGATTGCCCACTGAGGAGCCCTGGGACACTGACTTCCGGGCTCCATCGGTTGGGGGTGTGGCCTCGGCGGCCGCCATGTTAAAAAAAACAGAGCTGAAACCCCTGTTTTCTTGAGCTCAGGACCCAGCGCCCCCTTTTGAGGCTCCAGACCCAACCAACAAGATAAAGAGCAAAATGGACTCAGCAGTCACCCTGTCAGGACTGTTGTTTTTCAGACTGGATGGGGAATTTTCTGATGCTTTATTACCAGTCAGACGGGAAAGAATAAGGCAAGCGCACTGGAGGTGAGAGCCCGCAGTTGCGTTCTCTTCACTTTGGCTCCTGCGGGAGAGAGAGAGTCCCAGGCCCCACAGAGCCCCTTCAGGTCCTCCTAGCCCCATCTGGTACGTTTCGCGCTATGTGACCAACAAAGGCCACACACACTCGAGATCTGATCCAAAGTAAGGGGTCAGTCCCTGTGATGGACATCACCCTCAGGTATGGCTGGAGCTGCCCTGTTTTCCCCACGTCTCATCAGAACACGGCAGAGGCTACCCTATTCTGTGGCTTCATACACTTGAGGACCCACGGGTCTGATTGGGGAGACCCTGGTATTTCGGCCAGAGTCCAAGTTCCGTGGGCTGCAATGTTGCTTCATGGCAGAGATGGGCACACTGAGACCGCATGGGTGGGAAACAATCAGCACCTGCTGGACAGTATTTTAACTCTGGGAGAACAGAGAAAGGTGATCCCGAAAGTTTCTACTCCCACAAGACCTCTGCGAGATATATCTGGCAACTCATAAGTAGGAAAAGAAGGATCAGGGAACACACTCTGACACTTCCAAGAGGGGATAAAACAAGGTTCTGCATGGAGGGGTTGAACCAGGAGACCTCTTCCTAGATCTTTCCTCCTACCTCTTAAGCCTCCACCAGCTGACACCCAGTCAGGTAGGACCTAAGCAAATCACCAGAAATCCAGAGGTTCTTCCAGAAGTCAACTATTGGGGGGGGGGGGGGGAAGGGTGTGTGTGTGTGTCTCAGTACAAGGTCTGTGAATCCAGGAGTGTGAGATTTCTTCCTGGCAGACATCCTTGATTTGCAGGGGCGTTGAGGAAGAGTAGCAAGCGCCAAAGCTTGGCACCAGAACCTGCCATCAGTAACCGTAAAGTCTCAAGGCCTGCAACCTTGAGATAAACTCCCCCTGGCCGGGGCAAAGGTTCCAGGAACTCGTAAAGATAACAGCACTGACCATCTGCTCCACAGGAACGCAGGACCACCCAGCCTTGAGGTCTTGCCAAATTCTTTATGACTTGCGGAATTCCATTGCCCGCGAAATTGCCTTTATAAGCTGACCCAATTCTGTACTCGGGGGTCCTCATTTTGCCTACGGGACCGCTGCGTCGGTATACCGGGCTGATTTAGACCCTAGCTGGAGCTAGCTGATAAATCACCGCTTTGTTGTTGCATCGAATTCTGCCTCGGTCATAACTGAACCTGTGTTATACTTTAACGATCGGGGGATCAGGTGTGGATCCTGGCTGCTGGTATTGAGAGATCTTAAGGTATTTGCCAAATGATGGCAAGGACAGGAGGGCAATGAAGTTACGGGGTATGGGGTTTCCTTGGCAGAGTCCAGAGGGAATGCCCTTGCCCTTACCAGAATGTGCCCAACGGAAAGCAACAGCACTCCCCTTCATCCCCCACCCCACCTTCTGCTAAAGCACTGCCTGACAGACATGGCGGGTATGGTACTATTCCAGGGGGCATTACAGATTTTTGCAGTCCTGTCAGTACTATTAAGCAGGAATGGCCCTGGCTTCTGCTTTTTTTTTTTTTTTGTAAAGATTTATTTATTTATGCATACAAGCTGGGGTACAGACCAGAGGCGTGGGGCGGCGAGAGGGTTCACCAGAGACAGAGTGGGGAGCAGAACAGGCTGATCGATGGAAACACACTGCTGAGGGGAGCAGCGGGCAAGGCAGGAGAGATCTGCTGTGCCATGTGGGAATCTCCCCGGCCAGGCATCAAATTTGCATCTCCATTGCCCACAGCTCCACAGCTCAGAGCCTTAGCACTGCGCCACCGCCACCGCCACCGGGGAGGCCCTGGCTTTTGCCTCTTAATCCCATGCCTTTCTTAGCTCATTTTCAATTACGACCGAGGCAGAATTCGATGCAACAACAAAGCGGTGATTTATTTGCTAGCTCGAGCTAGGGTCCAAATCAGCCCGGTATACCGACGCAGTGGTCCCGTAGGCAAAATGAGGACCCCAAGTACAGAATTGGGTCAGCTTATAAAGGCAATTTCAGGGGCAATGGAATTCCCAAGTCATAGAGAATTTGGCAAGCCCTCAAGGCTGGGTGGTCGTGCATTCCTGTGGAGCAAATGGTCAGTGCTGTTATCTTTACGAGTTCCTGGAAACTTTGCCCTGGCCAGGGGGAGTTTATCAAGGTTGCAGGCCTTGAGACTTTACGGTTACTGATGGCAGGTTCTGGCGCCAAGCTTTGGCGCTTGCTACTGGTGATGTTAGGTCTGACCTTTGTTAGTAGCCATTTTAACATTTTTATATTTTTACACGATCTCGACACAGAGAAGATTCAGGTTCCGACTCTTCCACTAACACTAATGGCAGCCATCCTCTGGTGCCTGTAGTGGTCTTTCACAGGGCTTCACCAAGCCCAACAGAGCAGAGGCTCACAGAGCCATGCACCCAGTAAGACTAAACTAACTTGCACTCGTTCCCAGGAAAAGGGGCAAGGGGCCAAATGCCCACTGCCCTCGACCCGGGCTTTTTCTGAGCAGCTTCCACTAGTCTAGACAAGACATGGCAGCCACCAGTGTCCAGGTCACAGCTTCCTGTGCATGATCTTCCAGGTACCCGGGCTTTCTCCTTTATCCTAGTATCTATCTCTGGAGCTTTCTGGACCCACGGTGGCTTGGAGGCTAATTTTCTAGTGTCCAGTGAAGATGTGGACCCTGGTAGGAGAGGGTGGTGGAAGAAGGACCTATCCTTTGTGCAGTTTGAGGTTCTGCCTTCACCGCCATTTGCATCCCGCAGGAAAGCACGGCACAGGGATCACGGGCTCTGTGAACGGATTCCGCTTGATGGCAGTATTGCACCAGCAATGCCAGGCTGCCCTGCCCCCCCCCCCACCCCCATAGTCTCGCCCTCTGCCCTTTGCTGAGGAAAAAAATGCCAGCCCCACAACGACCTGGCTCAAACACAGCCCGCTCACCAACAAATGCATTTCAAGGGCTTCAGGGAGCTGAACTTCCTTCCTTTTGCATTCTCTTAGCTAGCCTGCATAAACAAAAGACCCCTAGCAGTGGACATGACCCTCTGAGTAGCTCTCTGAGCATCGATGACTGCAGGACCGGAAACCTCAGGAGACACTGCTGTGAGCACAGAACACATGCAGCACCCTCAGCCAGTGTCAAGTAAGCATTTTCTCACTGGTGAATTCCCCCCAGTCAACAAGAGGTCAGCTGATCCGCAAGGCCTCAAGCAGCAGGACACAAAAGGCAGTGGTGGACCAACCGCATCAGGAGAAGTGTCAGAAATGAGCTGAACCTCCCATCGTAAGCTGAGGACCTGGTTCCGTACCCATTAGGCTCCTGTGGTACAGGAAATAAAGGGACAAACACAGGTTCATCTTTTGGGTCACCAGGTGGCACCCCAGAAATGCAAAGGCATCAATAAGTCTGGCCTCAGTCAAAATTTTGACAACTTTCACTGGAATTATCACTCAGATGTGAAGTGTCCAGACCAAACCAACTCTTCTCTTCCTGATCCTACAGGTGACTGGCCTCAAATTCTGTGTACCAATCCAACTGAGGAATGTGCCAGATTGTCTAGATGCTCATCCATACATCCACTTTGTTCCAGTTCCACATTCAGGACCTGACTCACAGCCCTTCTGGAATGGGTGAAAATTGCAGAACACTGCATGATTATCCCCCTGCCTTTAACCTACCTTAGAATCAGTCCTTCTTGGGCCAAGGTGTAACACCTGCATCACTCCCCTTTCCAGTGTTCAAATAGGCTCACCTGGAAAAGAAATGACATACTCATTCACCAGAACATCCATGTCTGTAGATGACCGTGAAGGAGGAAATAGAACTTAGTGGAAAGGGCACCACAAGACAAACCAGACTCACACAGGGAGGTGGGGTAGACGAAATTAGCATAACCATTAACTCTATGCCTAGAGTTAACCCAATGCCTAGATCACAAAAGCAGATTCAGGCAGGTGGAAGACTGCTGGGTGGAAGTTAAAGATAAGGAGATTGAGCCCATTGTAGAATCTCTGGTCTCCTTTCAAATTCTAGTTATTCAAAATCATAACAGAGGAGCCATCCTTGAAGATAAGCCCCTCCCAGCTGCAAGAGGGCTCTATCAGTGCCATCCCTGCAAGAATGCCGGTCAGCATCTGGCCTGCCCATGACCTGCACCATGTCGGGTCTTGTCTTCCCGTACCTCCCTCAGCAGATGAGCTCTCCTCAAGGCTGCCGCCTGCCTCAGCCATGCAGGCCTCTCAGCAAACCTGCCCCTCAAAGGGTCAGCTCTTTCTGCCCGCTTATGTCTGCAAACGTCCTTTACTTCCCTGTCTCTTTCCCTAATAAACCTGTTTAAGTCTATCTAATGCCTCTGACTCGTGGAGAAACTCGCTGCGTGCTGCCAAAGGGGAGCTCTGGCGAAAACTTTCCCAAAGTGAACCCAAGGACCCCACTCTCAAACCCATAAACTCCAAAACTACAGCAACCGCATTACTACACTTCCTGTCCTCAGTGTGTGCAGAAAGACCTAGAAGTATAGGAAAAAAGCAGCTGCTTATCTTGGGGGGTGGGGGGAGGGGGAGGGGAGTCTTAGGCAATGTCCCCTCCCCCAGGCAAACTCAAGATTGATTACAGTTACTATTCATATCAGATTTGCAGTCAACCAAACTTCTGAATAAAGCACAATGTGAAAATAATTCCAAGCCATCCTTCAGAAACTGCAGCTAGGGTAAGAGACCAAACTGAGACTCTGAAAAAAATTTTGTCCCTCAGAATGATCAATCCCACAAGTGGTAGATTTGCTTTGTCAGTAAACAATACATGAACAAGTCTTTCAGGGCCTGGACAGTAAAGCCAGGCCGGGAAAACGCCATCTCCAAAGCCATGGATAGCATTTTACAGTGAGATGTGCACAGGTATTTGCCTTTACTTCATGAAATGTTATACTAAAGAGAGAAGTGTCAGCATGTCTTTATTTGAAGAATTCTTTAGCAAGAATTTAGTTGGGGACGGGGGTGGGGGGCAGGCAGAGAGAATGGGTTGTCAAAAAGTAGGTGATAACAAAGACTTCAAACTATACTTCACCGCAATGCCAAGCAAAACAGCATAGCACTGGGATAAATACAGAAACAAGTCAATGGAATACAATAGAAATAGAGGCCCAGAAGTAAACCCACTTACTCTTCGAGAAATGAGCCAGAGCCATGAAATAGAGAAAGACTTTAACAAAGTGTGTTAGGAACATGGACAGCTCACTCAAAAAGCGAAAGATCACTATCTCATTCACAAAAATTACATCAAAATGGATTGAAGAGCTCGAAATAAGAAATAAAACCAATGAATAAAACAAAACAATTCCAAATAAAGACACTAATAAAAAAAAGGTGGGGTGACATCAAGTTAAGATCTTACCTCTAATAGCCTCAAATCTGCAGTAATATAGTCTAGGGTTTATTTTAGTTTAGTTTTTTTGTCTGATTTTTTTTCTTTATATTCCAAGTGAGTGAAATTATCCAATATTTGTGTTTGTCCTTTGAACTTCTTTCAATCGACATATTCCCCTCCTGTTCCATCCATGTTGTTGCTCCTGACAAGATTTCCTCTCCTTTATAGCTGAGTGGTACTTTATTGCACACACACACACACACACACACACACACACACACACACACACACAACTTTTTTATCTGCTCATCTGTTGTTTGGCATCCAAGTTGTTTTGATACCTTGGCTATTGTAAATCATGCTTCGATGTCCACAGAAAATGCATGAAGTCCTTCAAATTAGTCTTTACATTCTTTGGCTGAAGACCAAGCAGTGAATTGGTGGATAAATGGTATTATCTATTTTTAATATTTGGAGGAACTACCATATTATTTTCCATAGGGGCAGGACAAGTCTACAATCCTAACAGTTTAGGAGGGTTCTTGTTCTCTACACCCTTTCCAGCACTTGTTTGTGGGGTTTTTTTAATAAGCCATTCTCAGATGTGTGTGGTGGTATCTCACTGTGGTTTAGATTTGCATTTTCCTGTTAAGTGATGTTGAATACTTTTTCAAGTGCCTGTTGGCCATCTTTTTGATCTGCAAAGTGTCTTATTGAGCCTCTGCTCTTGTTGTATTGGTTGTTTTCTTTTAGTTCTTGGCACTTTTTAGATCCACAAAGGGCGGAGGGAGAGACCATGAGCCAGCGAGTGGGTAACATGTTTGTATCAACAGTGCCATCAAGCGGAAGCTTTTTGAGCCTGGCCTCCACTCCTTTCTGTAGACTTTGCTGGAAAATCCAGTGATGGGACAATTTGGGGCACTAATAGTATTTCAGGCCAAGACTCAGTCCATGGGCACATATTACTAAGTGTGTAAACGACCATTGTGTTAAGGGGTCAGTCAGTATACCTCATCAAGAAGCAGTGGGCCACCAGGATTGGTTGGGGGTGTGGCTTTTGCAGCTGCCTTGATCAGGAAATAGAAGCTAAAACTACTAGAGGACTTCTGGACTGAGGATCCTTTCCCTTCCTTTAGGTGAACACTTGGGTCCCTGGAGGTCTCAGGGCCACAGGGAGCCACACCTAAGCAACAAGGAAAAGGGGAAATATGCAGCAGCAAGCTTTAATTTTTAAAAAGATTTTTATTTATTTGTGCATAAAAGAACTGGGGTGTACGCCAGAGGGGGTGGGGGTCGGAGGATTCATCAGAGACAGAGTGGGAACCAGAAGAGTCAGATCTACTGAAATACACTGCTGAGGGGAGCAGTGGGCAAGATAGGAGAGGGCTGCTGCGTCATGTGGGTTAGCTCCCTGGCTGGGGATCGAACTCTTGCTGCAGTGGCTGGCAATAGTTTGATAGCACTGAGACTTTAATCCCTGTGCCACCAGGGAGGCCCCAGCACTCTTCAATTTTCAGTAGGAAAGCTCTGGAACTTAGCAAGGGAGTGGGTAGAATGAGGACTTGTCCTTTGTACTTCCTGGAACTCTGATTTCACTGCCACACACTCCAGTGGAGAGTAAAAGGCTAATGGGGCCTGCAAACAAGATCCGCTTGATGGCAGTATTGCACCACAAATGCTAACCTACCCCAGTTCCTCCTCCTCTCCCTCCACCCATTGTTGAGGGAAAAAAAGTACCAAGACCCATCCAACCTGGCCACTCACCATCTTGGCAATACTGTGTGAGAACTTCCATTTCTAGGGCTCCAGGAAACACCAGTCTAGGCCCTGTTGGCACATCTTAGCCGCCTTCATGACCAAAACACAGTGGCAGCTCCTCAAAGCCATTAGCAATGGAACTGACCCTTTCCATAGTTCCATCTAGTGTTCCAGGTTTGCTAAGTGATACACACGGAGAGTTAACACAGAGCCAGAGACTCCCCTAGTCAGTTCCAGCAGCAGACATTCTTACCTGCACATTCTCAGGAGACACCCAAAGACTCCCTCTCATGAGTCCTCAAGTAGCCAGGCACAGGAGCTGGCAGTCCCAGAGGCCCCAGAACATAGGGGTTAAGAGTGAGGTGAACCTCCAACAGCAAAACATGGGTGGGTGCCAGGGAGATAGATGCCTGTTCACTGATGGGGCTCCCAGGGGTTCAGGCAGGGTGTGGCAACAAAGGGTCATCACAGATTGGTAGCAAACAGTATGAACTGATACCTGTGGACTAGATTGTTTATAGGACATTTCATCATATGTCAACATAGAGAAGTGACACGGTGGTATTACTAGCTTCCCTAGAATTTATATAAAACCTGGGGTGAAGAGAGGATGTAGATCAGTTTAACTTAGGCTAAAAGTTTTTATTACTTCTATAGTATACAGACTCTAAATCAAAAGTGAATTCAAGAAAAACATTTGTTGCTTATCTGAGTATTTAAGTACATTTGTTGATCCTGTAAATTAGGCGTTGGTGTTTAGGGAAAAAAAATGGATGGGAGCCAAATAAGGACACTTTACTGCTTCACTTTTCCATGAATGTTTTATGCTATTTCCATTGATTCAGCTTTAAAGACAGATTTAAGAGGTGTTTGTTCTTTCCTAAGGTGAAAGATTTCTGAATGTAGTAGTAACAGAGCTTGACTGGATGGAAATTACTTTGAGGAGCCTGAAAATATTTAAAATTAAATAAAACTATCAGCAAACTTTAAGCTTAGACTTCTCTTAATAGGTTAACATTATAATTTGATTTTTTCCTGGTTTTGTAACAATGATTCATTAAAATAAATATTTGCTTTGTAAAAAGAAAAATAGTGGGGAGGTTGGCAGTAAGGAAAACAGGTACTGCCCAAGACACCTCAACTTCCATGGCCCTGGCCCAGGGTCAATCTCTTGACAACTCTCAAGTAAAGAAAGACAGTGGGAAACACCTAGGTTTGTGTTTGCTTGTGAGGGCCTTGTGCTTTACTGCTAAGCAATAGAGGGCAAATACAACAGACTATGTATGGTCATGTTCCCAAATTGCCCCCATATTCCCTCATATCAAGTGTACCTTTGAGTCCCAGGGCACGTTAAGGTTAATTAGGTAGCTTCAGGGACAGTGCAGGCAGGGACTTAAGGAGAATCCAGGAGGTGCTAACCAAGACATACTCCAGAGATAAGGACAGTAAATTCTAAGTGCTAACCAGACATCCTGAGACATAGGGCATGTTAGAATAATTAGGCAGCTTCAGGGACAGAGAGGCAGGGGCCTAAGGAAGTTAAGAGAGAAGGGCAACAAAAGGAGGAAGAAGGGAAAGATACAGGAAGTATGCAAAAAGATGGGGGTTGTGATGCAGGTCCCCAGTACAATAGCAAATGAGGTGAGAAAGAGACCAAAGATAAGCAAAAGATGGAGGCTGTGATGCAGGAAGTTCCCTAGCATAGTAGCAGATTAGGTGAGATCACTGAGAACTAACCAGTCATAGACTGATGGAATTTGGAATAATGAGGGAAAGAAAGTATATAATCCCAAACCAAAACTCCATAATGGCTTCTCCCAGGTACCTTTTACCTTGGAGTCTTTACTTTTTGTCTTTTTTCCTAATAAACTTTTATTTTCTTTCGTAAACAGATTTGCTTCTCTCTGCTTACTTATTCAAAAGTCTGTGAATTCCTTTTTTAAGGCTTCATGAGACAAGAACTCCGTGGTGGTTACCAGGGTGAAAAGCACCAGCAGCCGCGGCTGTGATTAAGGTAACAGCGCAACTTGGCATCGATCCTCCAGATGAGGTCAGAACTCCAGGAGGGCGATAATCACAAGATGGCGGCAGAGTGAAGAGACCGGGCTCCAGACACAATCAACAAAATGGATACCAAATAAAGCCAGAAAACTGATTATCAGCCTACATATTAGGAGCATCAGCCTGACAGAAAGCCGTAGGAAAATCTCCTGAACTCTGCGCCTGGTTGTAAGTCCCAAACCGGCACTTAGGAGCCGAGAGGAAAGGGCTGTGAGCAGGCCAGCAGGCTCCGGAGAGAATACAAGCCGCAGGGCCAAAGGAACGCCAGGGGGTCCCGCCCGAGTACTGAGAGAGGGAAGGCACTGCACAAAGGCGGAGTTTGGCCAGTCTGCCTGTGGAGCACTGGGCCGCAAACCTGACTGCGAACCTTCCGTCAAGCAGAAGGAGGGCTGGGGGCGGACCCTCCCGCCATTACAGGCGCCGGGAGAGAATACAATGGCAGGTTTGTATAAAGGGCTGGTCTCTGCCGGACCACCAATCTCCGACACTCCAAAAAGAGCAACCTGAAGAGATGTCCGCAAGCAGAAGCAGCACAGCGTCCCAACACATAGAACAAAATAGAAAACAACAGGGAGAAAGAAAAATACAAATAACCAAGCAAGGCCTCAGGGAAAGGATACCCACAAAAAGAAAATCAGCCACCAGATCTCAACAACAATGACATGGACGAACATCTATGCCTACAAGATAAAGAATTTGAAATTGTCATGATTAAGGAAAATAATGATATGAAAAAAATAATTAACGAACTGAAGAATGAAAATGAAACCCTAAAGAAGGAAAACAAAAGTTTAATGGAGGACCTAAAGAACTCTGGGCAAGGAAGAGAAATCCAGGAGGGCTAATGGAGAGAGTAAATTTTAAAGCTAATTGGAAAACAGCATGGTACTGGAACAAAAACAGACAGGAAGACCAATGGAACCGAATAGAAGACCCAGAATTAAAGCCACGTATCTATGAACAACTAATCTTTGACAAAGGAGCAAAGAAAAAGCAGTGGAACAAGGACAGCCTATTCAATAAATGGTGCTGGGAAAACTGGACAGCCACATGCAAAAAAATGAAGCTAGACTCCTACCTCACACTCTGCACAAAAGTCAACTCAAAATGGATAAAAGACCTGGATGTAAGACCTGAAACCATAAAATGTATAGAAGAAAATATAGGCAAAAATCTACACGACATACATCTCAGCAAAATCTTGAAAGACACATCCCTCAAAGAGAAGTGAAAGACAAGATAAGCAGATGGGATTACATCAAAATAAAAAGCTTCTGTACAGCAAAAGAGACATTAACCAAAACTAACAGACACCCTACCAACTGGGAAAAGATCTTTGCACACAATACATCTGATAAAGGACTGATAACAAAAATTTACAAGGAACTCACACAACTCAACAAAAACAAAGCCAATAACCCAGTCAAAAAATGGGCAG